>JANRGW010045254.1:0-35254 GCA_024733675.1 Psilopsiagon aymara | reverse complement strand
ACACAATACTCCAAGTGAGGTCTCAGGAGAGCAGAGTAGAGGGGCAGGATCACCTCCCTCGACCTGCTGGTCACGCTTCGTTACTATCTTGAAGAAATAAAAAACACAGACTTTATAAAAATTCTTCAGTAGAGAGAAAATAATTTCACAGAGTGTTCTTTCTGTCCAGTTCAGCACAATTGCAACTTGTGGTAAAGAGTTTCTAAAGGAATTAGGTTGCTTGAATTTGTTTGAATGTTAAGCTTATATATTTTCTGTCTCTCTCTTTCCATTTCTTCCAAGTGCCTAGACAAATTTCATCCTTTATTAACCTAACTAAAAGGAAGATTTTCTTATAAAAGCACTAGACTCTGAACTTCCTTCATCTTGGGCTAGTTAGAGAAAATGTCATATTGTCTCCTTGGGTGTTAGCAAAAGCACGTGTTGCAGAGTCTTACATCTATTGTGACAAAGTTCAGCAAGTTGGAGATTAGCAAAGGAAGTAACTACAAGTACAGCTAAAGGTAGTACTAGAAGGAAATAGAGTCTCCTGAGAATGTGATTATTTAATATTTTGTCCAAAGTTTTTATGATGTTGACCTGCATCTGCACCTTCCTTTTGGTAAAATTATGGAGAACCTTGATTTTCCAGCTACTTCCACATTTGAAATCAAGAAGCCTACTTGGAATTTTGGGCAGGCTGATGAGCAAATTAAAACAATGGACAGCACTTCATACGTTTCCTACTCCCAGACAAAAGAATGTCCGTTTTACTCCTCACTCTGTTTAAAGAAAATTAAAAAAAAAAAAATAAAATAAAAATAACAGAAGTCCTGGGACTTTCACAGCTCTTCTGCCTCAGAATCATAAATCAAAAGATACACCAAATACTACCTGGATGGTTTACACAACTGTTTCTGTAAATTTCAGTTGCCTCTCCTTTTTTCAAGCCTGGGAGGTTCACACATAAATATCAAAGAATTTTCACACATTTTCATCAGGTCTGAAAATGTGAAACTGATGTAATTTCCTTCCCTTTCTTTTTCATCTACAGCATGAATTCCCAATGAGAGTATTGCTGACCAGTGTCTACTTTCACTTCCTTTCAAATGAAAAATCATAAATAGACAACTTTTTAGTATGATTTTGTCAAAAAAAAATATTATTACTCTTAAGTGCTTTTTTGGAAATAAAAAATTGAACTACACACATGTGGAATCTGGAAGAGGAAGAATGTGTGGCTTATCAAATGGCTCAATTAAGTAAAATTATGGCTTGGCTTCAGGCTGCTTTATGAAGTTTAGCATTAAGGAACTGAAGACCATGATCCAGTGCCTGCTGAGGTTAATAAGAGTATTTTCATTGCCATTCTGGGCACAGGACTAGGCCACAAAATGTCATGTGCTTTTATGGTCAGTTCTAAAGTGAGTCAGTAAGATAAAAAACTTCTTTTCTCACATTTAGGAGGCCTTTTCTGAGAACATAAACACAGTCACTTGGAACACAAGTGAATAGCAGGAGAGTCAAGATGAAAACAGAAGAAGACACTCTCAAATTAACCAGATTCTGAATGAGAGTTATGAAAAAACACTCAGAAAAAACAAAACAGTAGAACTTTTTCAATTGCAATTTAATTTATATTTTTATATTTATTAAACAAAAGCTGTAACAAACAGACCACACAACACCTTATTGTCAATTGGGCTATCAAAGATAAACATGAAAATAATTCATGTATACCTATGATAAATATGACTATGGGACAAAAATTTTCTTACAGCACCAGATGCATTTCATTAATCGGGCTTTAATATTTCCCCATAAATTATTTGCAGACCAGTAGAGCCAAAGCTTATACCCTCCTAAATAATATGTTTTATGTTATATCTGTTGTCCTATAAGACCAATTTCAGATCTATTTGGATATGTATTTATATAAATAATAATGTTAAACGAGGGGAAAAAATGACTTGATGATGATATATATAAGAAAAAAGCTAGGAAACTCATTCAGTGAAGAAACTGAATATATTCAAACTTTTGTGTTTTAAGGAAGTTAGAAGAAAGAGGTGTTTTTTTAAAAAAAAAAAAAAATAAACCAATTTTGAAAGACACAGATATTTCCTTGCTGCGGTCTGGAGTTCTTGCAATATAAGTTTATTGACTCTTGTGCTGTTTTGAATTTGTATGAAGCCATTTATATCATTTATGAAATCTCATATATTATTGTGAAGCTCATAATGTAGTTATGCAAAACGTGTTTTAGTTGCCAAGGAAAATAGAGAAGGAAAAAAAAAAAAAAAACCCTTTGTGTCTTTGGGAGATTTTAGTATGCACTGAGCTTTAGAGAATGAATACGAAGCCAAACCCAACCTGAATGCTTTGGGTTTGCCCTGAGGCCTAGAAAGAACTTTTTCTTATGTACTGTGCCTCCACATGGAGATAGACGTTCATAGAATATTGAGAAGCTGTATTAAAAAAAGTCATCATCAGCAACAGTCTTGACCTACTTGAAAACCACAGACTAGTTATTTTTACTGTCACTACCTGAAAACATGGGTTCCTTCTTACCAGGAAGTAAAGGAATTGATAGAATGGCATAATGTGAAATAATGTACTACTGGGTACATCCTTGCCCTGAAAATGGATTTAGTCAGTCTTATTTTATAGTAAATGCTGTAGACTTTATTCAATACAAAACTATCTTACTTCCAGGCTCTGTAAATTCATGTAAAGGGAAATCTGAGAGAATTTGAACAGGTGTGATTGATGATGGAGAGAGATTAAGGATTATTCTTTGTCTCTTGAGAAAGTGCTTTGCTGGAGTTGCAGGAAGGAAAGTGAATCTGTCTGGAGGTATTACATTATCTAGATGTAAACTGGATGCTAACTGGGTCAGACTCCACACAGCTATAGTTGAGGACAGTATCAGCACAGCAGTGATGCTAAAAGACTGATTCTTTTACCCATACCAGAGAATCGCAGCTTATCTGTGGGGCATGAGAAATGGGACCCTACAAAGAAAATTCCTCATCAACCAATTTTAAAATGAGTACCTTGGTATAGCTAGCCAATATTCAATGCAAATTATTTAAATACTTTTAAGTGTTCTAGAAATCTGTGAGAAGGAAATCACCTACAGGAGAACTAATACTACTGATGCTGCTTGTAAAAGCGTAGCTAGAGTGGTAATTCATTTCTCAGTTTAAATATGAAGAAAATCGTTCATGTGGTGACTGACTGTAGGAAAGGATGTTTTCTCCTTATATCAAGACAGAAGATAAAATGTCAGCACTTACCAGAAAAAATTTTATGATCAGGGGCTTATTGAAGTGAGTGGAAACAACTAGTTTTCTATTTTTATTATATTAGCATAATAGAATTGTTTTGATATGCAGTTGTCATCACTGAGCTTCTCAAAGATTTCATCTCATTTGCTCATTAAATCATAAAATATCTCAAGTTGGAAGAGACCCATAAGAAACATTGATTCCAACTCTCTGCTACTTGGAGAGCTACCTAAAACAAAAACATATGACTAAGTGCATTATCCAGATGCTACATGAATTCTGGGAGACCTGGTTCCTCTTCATAATACACCACAAAATGGTTTCAAAGATCACCCATGTTCTGGACAATGCGAGCATGCAGAAGGGCACAGACTGCATCAGTGGCAGGGCCAAACACAGGACTGGTAGAAAGTCCTCATCCAAGTTTACTAATGGTAAAAACTTCTCTGGGCTTGGCTGCTGGAAATTGAGAGCAATCCTACCAAAGATAATAATTTGTAATGCAATGCTTTCAAACCAATGTGGATTTATAATTACTCTGGAGAAGTCATCTCATAAAGAAAAACGATTGGGGGGGGGGGGTAATTAGCTGTGATGTCTTTTGTTACCACAAAATAGTACTTTATTTTTTTTCATGACAGAGAAGATTACTTAGGAAAATGGAACATGATAAACAATTTAAGGCTAAGTCAAAAGATGAATAATCTGTTTGCAAGTCATGTAATTACTGTTTTGAAGTTATCATTAAGTTCGATTGTGAATTAAACAGAGAAAGAGGGATGTCCTTTAAATGAGTAGTTATATCTAGTTCAGATGACCCAGTATCTGCAACAAATAATTGACCAAATTTCTAGTGCATTGAAGCTAGATTGTAAACAAAAACCATAGCCATATAAACAAATACTGTACTGCAACACTAGAGGAGAGATGGGTCGATCTGATTAACATCAGTTAGCTAAAGACAAATCTCACTATTCATAAAAGCTTGTAACTTTATGTGTAGCCCTTTGCAGGAGTAACAATACTATGATTGATTCTGATTCTACTCAAGAATAAAAATAAACTTGCTAAAATTAGCTCTGTAAGCATTGATAACCAAACCCATATCTTTTTATTTACATGCTAGCAGTGTTAATTATTAAAAATTCTGAGCTCTATAGCTCATCTCAAAAAAACAACAGAAGGCAGAGTTGGTCTCTAGCTCTGAAAGGAATTTTTGTTTAGGAGAGCTATGTAATCATTTAGGGATCTGCTTTGAAACACAAATACAGACACTTGGACTGTATTTACTATTGAGTACAACATTTTCATATGAAAGGGAATTTACCACATATTCCAATGAACCTAATCTATATATCCACCTGAGTGAAGGCAGGGACACTTCCTTTGGCATCTCAGAGGAGGATGTATTCTTGATGCAGCAGGATCAATACAATGTCCTCTCCTCTCTTCTCAGCAGTCTTTTAGGTTTTTCATCCCTCACTGTTCTGCTCCAGACACTCAGCTACTTTGTTTATGGCTGCGCCAGTCCCTGGCTGTCTTGCTTAACACTAGTAAAAGTGCCTTGTCTGGTTTATATATATTTTCAATGCTCCTAAAATCTTGATGAAGGACAGATAGAAAAAAAGCCAGACCACCAGCCACTGTAAACTGAATAGCTCTATGGATTTGAGTGAATTAAAACCAGTGTACTGATTTCACAAAATATGTTTTTTGTGCTGGGGCACTGTACTTTGAAATTCTGTTGTGGCTGCACAGATTCTCCATTTTTTTGATTTCTGTTTAAAAAGCAGGCATTTCTGTTTGCTGTACATATTCATTTCAATACGTATTTAAAGTCAAAGGGATCATCTGGATCCACAAATAAAGTGCTTACAGTCATTCATGCCCACTCACAAATACTATTGGGGTGACCAGAGGTGGAACCTATAATTTAGCTGTCAGGTTTTGTTAATGGGTCTATAAAGTAAAAATTATAGGCTGACAGCATCCTCTACTGGGAAACGTGCCTTTGAGATATTCTGAGGTCTCTTTAAAAATTGCCTGAGTGAAAAAAAATGCTGTTAATACAGTTGGGTACTTTAGATAGCTAGATTTCTTCTAATTCCCAGACACTTTACACTGCTCTTGAAGGGGGAATGTATACTTTAATATCCTGTCTGCCAAGGATACCTGTTAATCTGGGGGAGAGGAAAAATATGGTTGTTTAAACACAGACACCATTTGCATAGGGATCTTATTGATTCTGCATCGCAAGAATTCTTGACATGAAATTTGGTGCCTGTCTGGAAGATGTGGTGTAGTATGGATCTGGCTGTGTTCCTGAGAAGGAAGGCAGATGGTAAATCGGTGCTGTGGAAAAAAATCACCAGAATTATTCCTACTCTTAAAACTCTAGCACAATGTGCTTCATACTGAAGCAAATACTCCGTAAGAAAAGCTGTTGGGTTGTGGCAGCACGCTCCAAACTGTCCCTATGCTGTCCCTGCAGCAGGACAGGGAGCTGCAGCCCCATACTCCTGAGTACTACAGCCAGCTGGACAAGGGGAAGTTTCCTTCTGTAGTACAGGAGTTCATGGGATTCCTTCCTTCTTCTCTTCGATAAAAGAAAGAGAAAACACCTGTCCTTATAGAAATTTTACCTATATTTACACAAACTTTTACTTTCACAGCTACCCATAGCTCTGCTAAAAGAATCTTCTTCAGTGTGTCATTATGAAAATTCTATTGTGTCTGAGTATGGAAAAAATATAAATTATCAAAAGTTCAACTTTTTTCCCTCCTAAATTTAAATGAAGAGTATAGAGGAAGAGGGGAATTAACCCTATGAAGTTCAGTACTGTGAAGTGTCAAAGGTTTTCTGTTGATAACTGAGACTTGAGTCTTTAGTGATAGACCCTTCTGCGTGCTCTCAGAAGTAAGATGAAGACCCTGGAGGGCCATGGCAGAGCATGGAAAGAACTTGGATATTATAATGGAGTAAATTCCTATAGACTTTAAAGCCTGGAGTTACAATCTCCTCTTTATTTAAATTGAAATTAAGGGCAAGAACATTGTTCAATTCATTTTTATCTTTCTCAACAGCCCTGGGTTTCTTCTAAGTTTCAAAATGGAAAAAAAGATCCTACACAGGGTGAGTAGTACAGTGACCTCCCTGCTGATGCAAATAACCTCCTCAAAGCTACAGCAGTCATGGGAAGAAGGCTGTAATAAATGCCTTCTATTATTACACCCTTTCCTCATTCATCTTCAGCTGCTCTTCCATTTTCCTTCTTTTCTTTTGCATTCTTCATTTCCCACTTCTTTTTTCTCCAGCCATCTTCTGTTTCTCTGTAGTTCATACATACATCACTTCTCAGTGAAAGAGTAAAACCAAAGACTTACAAGAAAAGTACCTTTTTGAAGCATGCTCACCTGGGGACACTGAGGGACATATAAACTTCATATATTACTTTAAGGTATTCAAATATCTAAATACTTAGTCTACATGGTTTATTCATGCACAAATTTTTCTAGGCAGCTAACTAAAACCAGTATTCAAACCACCCACAACCATGCAGCAAAACTCCACATCATTGTATAAACAAGTATTCTATGAAAAGCAATTTCTCCATGATTCCTCAGGGCTTTGTGGGGTTTTCATTATTTATTTATTTAAATGGCTTAACAAATATACTCAGATGCCACAGCGATAGGCAAGATATAAGAAACAAATTAGAATGTATACTGGAGAAAATGGAACAGTTTAATACCCAATTTAACTAATTAATTGTGGATCATTCTTTTCTCTCCACTTTATCCAGACTGGAATACATGTAATTAAATAGAAGCAGATATGTGGAAGAAAATTCTTCTGGACTACAGGCAGAATCACAGCAAACTGTTTTCGCTATTTACTTTTGGAGGTTTTGCAGTTCTTGGCATATACTTTTTCAAACTTTCATCCAGAGAGTCACCAAGTGGGTTGGTTTTCCTGATATCTGGGGTGCTCTTTCAAGAGCAAAATAGGAGAGAAAACACATTTAATGTGACCCCACAAGCTTAGAAAAAGGTAGGAAAGCCATTCTGTGCTGCTTTGTAAGTGTTCAATTTTAAAATGCTTGTCTTTGAGGGATGAAGGCACAACTTCCTCTGAATTCTCTTAAAATTTTCTTTAATTTTCTCAAAACACAGTCTTAGAAAACCAGGGCTGTTCATTTAAGTTGGAAAGTAAAACTGAATACAAACACAGAAAAATAAAGCCTGCACATTTGCTCATGGCAATTAGGAAGAAAACAGTGGAGACAAATAAACAAATTATATAGAATTTGAGAGCAGCCTTTTAAGAAAAATAATCATAGTGACTTATTGATTCTTAATACCTTACCTCATTTTGTGTCCCCTAAATGCCAACTTTGCAGTGAATAGGAGGATTTTGTAGCCACTCCTGCTTCTGTGTAGGATTGATCAGGTCTTGGCAACTGAGAAAGCTCTGTATCTTCATGTGTTTGATGCTTCAAAGAAAGCACAGCTAAGCAGGAGTGAGCCGCACCCCATGTAACAATAGCCCTAGAGTTTAAACACTCATGTGCTCTGTGGACACCAGCTCCAGTCACTGCACCACGTACAGCTTTGAACCCACCAGCTGTAAAATAGAGCATTCCAGAATCTCCAAATTACCCAAACACAGCAGAAAAAGCTTATGAAGGGAGCATTATGGAGCTACATCCGGCACTCGGCTGCTACCTACTTACTAACCACACACTTAAAAGCACCAGTTCATATCCATATGCATTAATGTGACCATATCCTACTAAAAATTCAACCCATTGACAACATGGTTGGATAAACTTTTGCTCAAGTTGCTATCAAGATTTATCTATTTCTTGTTAGCTATAGGAGTCTTGTACAGGCAAAGGAGAAGACTCACTGTGGTCATGCCTAAGACTAAGGCTTGCATGGTCATGTGGGTCTAAATCAAAAAGTTCTCATATGAGCTTCAAGGGTATTTCAGAAGTAGAGAAGCACCACACCTATCCTGGCCTAGAAGTTTGTGAAGTGTCTGAGCAAAGAATCAAGTGAGATTTGTTTGTCTGCCTGGGGTCATTCAGATTAGGCTGGAGTAGGCATCAAAAGTAAAAAAAAAGAGATGGATTGAAAAAGTGTGCCAATGAAAGAAGTCCTGAAGAAAGATGGGGACTAGGCATGTGAGTTCAGACCAGGAAGGATCGCACTGAGGAATGGATGAGCAGACATCATGCGAATGAAAATGATGGAGCGGAAATTCAGATGGTTGCTACAACAAGTCATTGTGCACACTCCCTAGGAGCTGACTTTTAGGATATCTAAAGCCTCAGTGCCTTAGGGAAAGTAACGTTCTCTTGAAGAATTTAAAACAGCCTGCCTGGTATCTTCAGGATGAAAAGCAATCATTTTAATTGGGTGCTGAGGGCTAGAGGCAATGTATGCTGCGCAGAGATTACAGAGGTCTCCCTTTTCTGCTGCAATGACTCTCTTGGCTGCATCAGTGGGTGCATGTACAGACTAGGAGGTGACTGTGTTGGCAACTAAGACCTGTAATTCCCCTCTCACTGCAAGGCTGCCCTTCATGCTCACTGTAGGCAGGGGAATGCCACCATCAGCAGTACTTCCTCACATTTCTGCAGGAGAAAGGTGAGGAGAGATCTAGGGTCGTGAAGGAAGGAGAATAACCTAAACAGAAAGACTACAATGGTCTCCACCATAATTGCATCATCCAGGATGATGCTGGATGATGTTTGTTGTTGGATGACGCAGCATAATTGCATCATGCTGCATCATCCAGCAACAAAGGTTATGAATGTCATTCATCAGGAGAGAGGTAATCTAAAGATGGGCTTTGCCAGTCTGAAACAAAATCTCCCTACAAACCAGTGGCAAGGCAAGGAACAGGGCATGAGCTGTCCCTGTTCTTATTCTTGGGTTCAGAGTCAAATATTTTGACTCCCCATCTTCCTGTTTCCTTCAGCGCACAATCAATCTGTAAGAATTATTTACTGAGCAGAGATTTAAAAATTAATTCAGGAATCATGTTTCTTTTCCTAATCCTGGCACCTGACTTAATCTATAGCTTTAGCTAAACCATAAGTTGCAAGAGCCTCAGCTTTATCCACCTATGAAATGGGGATAACACTAAAATAATGACTGCAAAGCACTTTGAAAAACAGTGAACAAAATATGCAAAATAAGCCTAATTTTTTTCTTTCTTAGCCTTTCCAGTCAAGAGAATAATTCACAATGAATAATTTATGCAGTGCCATTAACTCCTTTCATTTTGAATGTTATTCACCCACAATGTATACATTTTTTTTTTCGAGTTACTTGTTATTCTACACTGGTTGAATAATTCACATAAATATTTATTGGTTTATGGGTTGTTCATGAGAAGTTTATTCAGAATATTTATTACATGAATTTAATGAATTGGTTATTTTTGGTGTATCCCGTCTCTGCTGCCTGACTAGATTCATGTAATTTGTTGAATCGTCTTTTATGCAAATTATTTTTCTTATATATCAGTTATATTTTCTTTATATATTCCTGCACATGATGTATGTTTGAGAATATCCCTAGCCATCAACTCATTCACTGGAAACAAATTTAGATTTTAAATCACAAATGCAGATAAAAACCATTTGATACTTTACTTAAGGTAAAAAAATCCATTTGCATCTGATCTTACCGTATCTTATTCTTCATGTACAGAAGATGAATGCAAAGTTTAAAAATATTCTGGTCTTTTTTTTCATTTAAATTAAATTACCATTAGCTTCTTTCAGGTACAAGTAATTTAACATGATTAAAGAGAATACTCTGTGGATTTACATTTTCCTAATGGATTGGCAATAGATCTCTTGGATTTCATCAGGTATAAGAATGAAGCTGTAAAACAGTAATTTAAGTAAATGCAGGGAATACCAAGAGGATTAAAATGAGATCTCTAAGGTCAATAACACTGCAGTGTAGATTTTATTGTAACATTAAAACTTTTGAAATATTTACAGAGTAGAAATATTCTTTAGCTCTGAGACAAATTATAGAACACAGAAGTTTGAGCAAGCTATGATTTACATTTTCACTTACCTGTGGGAATCACTAACTGCTAGAAACGTTCATTATTTAAGAGGTTTTCAAGTAAAATCAGAAACAGAGAAAACTTCTGAGTGACAAGCAAAGCCTATTTCAAATATAGCTTTGCACTTTTGTTTTCAAAAAAAAAAATCAACAAAAAACCCATATAACCATATTTCAATGATAAATTACATGCATTAAAATATTTTTATGTTGTAGTTTCATCTTAAAGTAAAACTATGGAATAGCCAGCAAAGTAATTAACTGTAAGGGCATTTATATTTTTAATGTTCACAGTGTTCTGTAGGCCTTTTTTATTTTCTTTAACAAGATTTTATAACAAATCAATGGACAACAATATCTCATGGGTCATAATCACCAGGGTATCATCTTTCTTCATAGCTGCTTTCCCACATTTAAACAGTCCTTGGAGGAAAAATTTTACTTTTAGTCAGAAGACCTCAGTTACCATCTTTCAGGGTATTGGACAAATAGATAACCTCTTTGGAGCCTAAAGTAGTTGTGAAGCGTGCACACATTTGTGCGCCTGTCAGCCTAAGTGCCTTTCCATCCTCTCCCTTCAAGCAAGCCTCTATCACAGCAATTGCTGCATTTGTGCACACAGAACTTCACACAGAAACACGGAATTTCTGCTATGGGAAACTATCAAGTATCAGGGATTGAAATTCATGTTAGTCTGATAGCTGTTACTTTCAAAAATTTGTGACTGAACATATGAATTACTGCAAGAAAATAGTTTTTCCCTGATAAATTTTACCCTCAGCTATGTTTGGATTAGACCTTACAGTAACTGTACTGTTAAGCATACTGGATGCTAATTTAATTTTATAAAAAGCTCCAAAAATAACCTTCTCATTTCAAATGTTCATAACTTCTATCTAATATATTATCTCAGAAAAAAAATTAGCTTCCTCATCTCTACAATGAAGTCTTAAAAAAATCCACATTCTCAGTCATATTTTTCAAATGAATAAAAGAAGATAAAAGGCAGTTAACAGAAAGTGTGGTTATGGATAAAGACTCAAATCTAACCTGTCCCACTAATTCTAAAATACACCAGACTTGAAAGGTATATTGTCTTGAATATTTTCTGCTGCTTTAAATTCACTGACACAAGGGTACCCTTTAGCAAGATGATGCTTCCTGAGGCATAATAAGTACTGGCAAGCTCAAAAGAAACAATGACTACAGAAAACACATATAAGGATTGCTTCAGACAGTAACATGGTCATTCATTGTCTAATCTTTCTTCACTCTCATCCTTGTACACAAAGCAAGATGGGCTAAAAAAGTCACTAGAAAATATAGAAAAAATCTGCCACAGACATCTCAATAGCTCTGCATTTACCAACTATTTACCCATAGGAAAACAAGAGCAGTTTTTTCAAAAAGCTCCTAAACACAGCATTGACTTAACTCTCAGCCTAATGAAATAGTGTGTAAAGGCCACTAACTTCGAAAACCTACTTCTCCCTATCCATAGTGCCTACAGGCCATCTTTCTACATATATAAATCAGAAACCCCCATTTTATCACCATGCAATGTTTTCTTTCTATTTGAGATACAGCTCATCAGTGTCACATAGAAGGCACTACATGAAAGTATGTCTTGGTACTATGATTAGCTTATGAGAAAACTGAATCATGATAAGCAAAACATATTTCCCTGAGTTCAGTCACTTGTGTTTAAATAAAAGTTAGTAAATCCAGCTGGGTGGGTGATTCCAAAAAAAAAAAAAAAAAAGTTAATTAAACCTTCAAGAGCTCAGAAGGTTTGGGATTTTTACACACCAGGTGCACAGTTTCCTCACATGTATTCTTCATTTGCTTACCACAGACAGCTTCTCACAATAGGCAAGGAATGACAGCATTGTCAAATTGTAGGCTTTTTTGACTACATTTTGACTACGGATATTCAACAAATCTGACTTTGCAGAGAAGCTCTTTGGCTGATCTCACCTTCCTCTAACACTTCTCATTCCTTAGGACTTTCAAGTTTGTTTTCTTATTTTTCCTTCAGGGTGTCTATATGTGGGTGCTCTTTGTATTCTTAATTACTACGTTCTGTATTTTCTGTGCTCCATTTCTCTTCCCAGTTGTAACATCCTTCTACCTTCCAGCCCCTTTGGGACCTACTGTAGGCTGAGTAACACTTCTCATTTACCATCCTGGCTTTTTTTCCTTTGAAACGCTCCCAGAGTTGACTTCCTTACTAGTCAATTGTTTTTCTCTCTCGTCATATTTAATGGACATTTCCTTTTAATTATTATTTTTTAAATTTGGTCAGCTTTCTAATAGATACTAGCGGGTTATGAGAGTGGTCATAAATATTTTTTAAAAAAATGCCTTGATAATAAAAGACACATACAAGTTTGGCTGTGTTCATTTAACTTGAAAAATGTAGTAAAGACTTATGCAGATAGCTTGCTCAAACAGCAGCAGGAGCCTGGCAAGTGGCATGTATGCTGCCAAGCTCCTCAGGGCACTGCATTGCAGCAGGAAACCTCAGAAATGGCCATCCACAGTTTGCACAATCCACCCCAAGCTGCAGGGGATTAGGCCATGGACTGTTCAGGCCATGGAGGTTTTTGATGTAAGCTGTTTCTTTAAAGTATTGGGCACATATGAAATCAAGGCAGTAATGAGCAAAAATGAAACAGAAAGATTGGGTTCCTGGGAATGTGGTGGGGAAATAAGTGGATGCATCTGATTTGCCCTCAAAAGGGAAAAATACAAAAGAAAACATTTATCATCAGTGTAGATTCCATTACTTAAAAAACAAACCAAAGCATTCTAAAGCAATATAAAGGAAAAGTCTCACAAGAAAGATACAGGGAAAAGCCAGACTGACTGGAGACTTCACAGTTTCTCGTTGGTAAACTAGGCATATTCTGAAAACCAACATGTTAAATCAGAGCAATAGGGGCTGTTAAGGGTCAATGGTTAATGGTGGATCTTTTATCTAAGTAAATGGTGGAGAAAAATTAATGGATTCATAGGCAGGTTCTTGAATCAAGCATTCATGACCAACACTGAAAGTCGTATGGAGCATTAGATTATTTTAAAGACAAAAGCACAGAAAACCATATGGGAAGCAAGCACAGTTTTCCTCAAGCTCTAGAACTGTAAATTTTTTTAGAGAAAGCCAAAGTGGTTCACACCTCTTTGCAAGATGTGACAAGAGCTATTCCTAACAACAAATGGCATGTGTGCTTGGGTTCTTGAAGGGAGGAACCCATGCTGCTAAGTGTCTCTCATGTCAAATCAAGCATGTAAGCTTGGTTAGCTAGCAGGCAGGAAGGAGGGTAAAACCTCAGAAATTGAAAGCTTATATTTTATTAGGGAAAAAAAAAATGTTTCTATGTCACAATGGCTTCAGTGGAAGATGCATAGCTGTTAATGAAAGCAAGGTTTTGTCTTGGATAGGTAGCTTTGACCTAAACACATCATATGGATTTGAGCAATTCCTGCTAAAAAGCTGAATGTGAAGTGCAGTATGTCAGAGCCTCATAGGTAGAGCCTGCAGAAATTTTTTCAGTGTCGATACTTTCAGGCAGAAAACCGACTGAAATACTCACTCAAACAAGGCTTTCCAGCTCATTTCAACTATAACTTTTTTTTCTTCCACAAGTCAAAATATTCCTTTACTGTAAGAAATTTCTGCTACTTCACTTGCTTTAGAATATATCTGGAGTTACCTGAGAGATGTCACAACACAGTTTTGTGCCATAATGTTGGGCTGAGCTTTTTATTTCTCCCATGAATGCAAGACAGGCAACTCGTTCCAGTGTGAAATCAGTTGGCTTGGACTATGGCTGAGAGCTGGACCACACAGACACACAACATCCGCAGAATTTTTTGTCCTGTACATCACCCTGTAAAATAACAAGGCCAAAGCCACACCATAATCCCTAACTCCCCATAATTCTTTATTTCCATTTCTTTTAGGTGTAGACAATGTTCTGCATATACCGTAGTCTTGCAACATTGTCAAAGGGTAAAAGGGTTCCATTTGCCAACTTTCCCCCACAGTAAGGAATATGAAAAAAAAAAAAAAAAAAGTTTTGTAAGACAAAAGAAAAGATCAGTTGAAGGCTATTAATAATTTTCAAGGTGTTTTGTCATTTTGCAATTTCCTGGTTTTAAAATAAGTCCCATTATTAAAAGAAATATTTACTAGACTTTTGTGCCTGGAATATGCATAGTTCTTCTTTTAAGAGATCTTCAGTCACACAACTTACTTCATTCCTTATATGTAAAGAAAATATTCCAACGATGTCATTTCCCTAAACAAATAGTCAATGGAAGTTCTTTTAATTTACCTCTGAGTACAATAACTAAATGAGTAATAGACACTTATCTAATACAATGCTTTCATTTTTTGTCATATGCTTAAAGGAAATTTGGGGCATCAAGTTCCCTATGCATTTGTACAATGGACTACTACATTTTTAATGTATAACTTCAATATTCTTTGCTTTCATTATCTTGTTATCATTTAAAATTCAAAATGTCACAAGAAGAGGAAGAAAAACTACCTCAACATGCAGTGTCTACATGATTGGAAATGCTAAGCAAAATCCAAAATGAAACAGCAATGTTTTCTAAATATTTGCATCAAATGTCTTTTTAGAAAGTCGAATGTTCATCTAATATTATCCTCACTTATTTTGACACATTTAATTTTTCACTCATTTTGATTATAGTAGTCCTCCCTCATCTGCAGATAGCCTGACATAGGTAATCATTGAGTGTTAAGAAGTTTTTCTTGGTACAAAAATCTATGATGTCAAAGGAAAAAATTCTAAGGTATCCTCTGATGGATTTGGAATGACAATATGATAATCCATGAACTGCTATGATGATGAAGTTGCTACGGGGCCAACTCAGCTGGAGTTTGCATGGAAAAAGAGTAAGGAAAGAAAAGAAATCATTAATTTGCCCCTTCCAAAAATACTCTTATGACACTTTCTTGTTAAAACTCTGTACTATCCATATTAAGAGCCATGTCAACATCTGCAGGTAAACTTAAAGCTGTTTCGAAATTACCAGAAGAGTAAAAACTTTGAGCAGAATCAAACAACTGCAGCAAGACTGAAAAAAAGGGGAGGTCCCCAGGAGCCACCACTTGCCTGAGAAAAGAAAGCTGAGGTGTCCCATCCTGCTGGCCGGATGAAACAAGGCTAACCTACCCCTAACACAGGTAATGCTGAAGTTGCTCCTTTCGTTAAATAAACAAAATGGAAGAACATGCCATTTCTCAAGAGCAGTTTTTGTGAGAGATCAGGAAATGAGGCAGATCTGAAGCTGTCACTTCAAAAAAGCTGCTTTTTAATGATGAAATCAGAAATGTCAAGATTAAATTCCGCTTTTGCACCTATTTCTATCCAAGCATTAGAGATCTCTAAATTCCTCTGCAGCCACTAACTCTGAGAAATCCTGACAATTTTAGCAGGTCTGCTTCCTCACATGTCATTTACATCTTGCCAGATACACCAGATCAATATACACATTCCACAGTCATTCGAAAAAACCAATACAGCCCATCATGTAAAGTGAAGAGTCAACAGAAGAAGAGTCTATCTGTACTTTAGTGGTTGAGAAGCAAGGTCAGACTTCAGTCTGAAAAAGAAAAAAATGTTACATTCTTTCTTTCTTTCTTAAGTGAAAGACTTCAAAAACCCAATCTAGGGCACCTTGTATGGAATGTAGAAACATTTCACACACAAACAGTAGCACTTTGTTTTATCCCTATTAAAAAAAAAAAAAAAAAAAAAAAAAAAAAAAGAAAGGTCTACATTGCATCGGTAGTTTTCTTGGAAGCATTTATAAAAATGGCAACTGAGAAGTACCAAAGCAAGAGCAAAAAGTATCTGTGGTATTTAATTTTAAAACAGGAGCTACACATTTTGCAGGCAAAACTGAATTTAGAAAATTTGAGGGGGGAAAGTGTAATATTTCATTATCATAAATGGCAGACTGCCAAAAAAAAACAAAAAAAGGTCTCAGCAGCAACAAACTGAAATGGGTAACAGTAAGCTTGTAGGGGACAAAAAGCACAACTGGAACCAACTGAGAAGCAAAAACCCAAAAGGTGCCAGAAAGAGGACAGAACATCCTCCAGCTTCCACATCTGAAAAACCAACTTGGTGCTATATCATTCGTGCTGACTTTACCACCAACTGCCTTTAAATACTAAAGCTGAAAATGATACTTTTGCTCTTTTCCCACACTTTCTTTCAACTATTGTTTGCTTGTTCTCCTTTCCAACACGCCACAGAGAAGCATTTCTCTGGGCCAGTCTTTAGTGCCAGTTCAAATTAAGGATACTTTGTTCTCTACAAATTAATCTGTAAATCTACAATGTCATGCGAACACCCATGACTGGAAGGAGACAAGGAGTCAAGAAACAATGCATATTGATAGAGCTTGTTTGCTTAATATGCAATGCTCATTTGGGTGTCTTCTGTTCCTTAATTTCTTTTGGATCAGGACAGGGTGTTTTAATTGGCAGGATGTATTTTGATTGTCTTGGTTCCATTGAATGGATCTTATTTTCATGCTCTTATTTCATCTGCTCCAAACCCCCTGCATTTAGACGAGCTTGGCTTGCATTTTTAAGAGTAGTTACTTGGGCTGGGTTACTTTGAACACACAATTGGTTATAGTCTAATTTACTTGTTCTGAGTTATTATTTAATAAAGAAAATCCAAGTCTGGAAGTGTTTTAACATGAAGACATTGTAGATAGATAGTATTTTATAGGAATGGAGGAATATGAACCACAAGAGAGTTTATGCAGTGTCTGTCAGCAAATAAGAAAGGGAATATTTTCTGGAAGTAGAACCTAAGATTGTTCTCTTATGGAGTGAAAAATGTAAAAGCTTTCTAGGCAGGATTTTTCTTGGCATTACCTCGACCTTATAACATCTATATACTACACACAAAGCAGCAAGGCATTCAGCCTGTACCTTCCAAAATTCACCTTAGCATTATTTTATATTTGCTGAAGTTGTTATCTTTCTAGACTACAGAAAACCTTTCTACTTTCAATTATTTATTGCAAGTTCTCAACAGCCTTTCTATTCTTTGGCGTCACATTTCCTCCAAAATCCTCAAATGAGAGTTCCTGGTTCCTAGTGATCTATATAATGACTTTCTTGAGTTATTCTATTCAGTTCCAGCAGTCCAAAATAGAAGTATATATTCTGTCAATATGATACTCTAATTATTTGTGTGAAACATAGGGTCAAATGTAGCTGTGCTATTTCACAAGTATAGCTGCAGCTGTTGCAGGGTCCTGTGCTTTATGCCCCACAATGGACGGTGCCAATTTAATGATGGAAGTGCAGGAGAGGAGAGAAAAGAAAAAGGAAACAGTTTTAATGTTTTCTAACACCTTCTGGTAAATCCATACCTGGCAACAGGAACATATCTCATCCTCTCAACAATAACAACTATGGTAAAACTCTCATTGACTTCTCGATTACCCTGACCTTTTTGCTTTAATTTCCTTGTGAAGGCTGTAAACAAAACCCAGACACCTTCTTTTAACATTTTTAAGCTATTTCTTATTCTTGCATATATTAGAACTCTGGTCTTTCATTCAGATCTACGCAAACACAGTCCTTTCCCTAAGGAAACTAAGCCTTTAGTTTAATAACTTCTTGGTATAATTGGGCTGTAGATATAGTAGGTTTTTCCAATAAGCAATGATAACCAACAGCAGTCATCTTGCACGATGGATAGAAACAGGTACTGATTTGTTTTAGGTTAATTTGCCTGAAGATATATCTGTCCTTTGAACTGACATCTGGAGGTAACTTGCAATTCTTGTGTTGTGTATATTGTAACTCTTTTAAATTAAAAGGGCAGCTTTTGAGAAGTGGAGACTTCAAATAAGGACCAAACTTGTAGAGGATGAATACAAACCATGGTTGGACACTGAGCACAAGTCTGCTCTCTCTGTACCATTTTATAGTGTGCCATCAGGTTTTGTTAACATGCTTGTGTGGTGTAGTAGGAGTGACAGATGGACCAGGATAGTCCCCCTAGTAAGCAGTCTTTTCTCTCCTTTCCCCAACAAAGCTGAGAGCAGAGGTGAATTACAAATCCTCCCCAAAAAACATCTTTATCTGTAGAGTTCCCACATAGATGCTCATTGAACTCTTGGTCTTAAATACCCAAGGATGCTAATGGGAAAAGGAACTGGAGAGTGTGATTTAGTTGCCAGACATATGTCTTCTGCACTCAATTATGTATTTTATTATTAATTTATGCAGCTGTTACTCTTCAAATGTCAGAACATCTACATGCACTTCTCTATGACAAACCACCAGTAGCTGGAAATGAGTGCTGATCAGGATGGAAAAACTTTTCACCTTTAGACTGGTAAGAAATGTTCATCTTCATTCCAAGTGAGAACAAGTCAATCTAACTATCATGTTTGTCATTGCCAGGCAATGATATCGACTGCAATAATTACAGTTATTCACACTAGTTGATGTCGAACATGAAGCATGGTTCTAACTATAACTGCAGGTTCTAGTTAATATTCAATATATCTGCCTGCCTTTGCCATGGCTTAAATGACAACAATCAGAAATCATGAATACATTTTCTTCAGGCTTTCATCCTAAGTTTCAAGATAATTAATAGACTGAGCTTGAGTAGCACTAGAAGTTGAACATAAATTTCTGAACTAAGCCAATTAAGTTCATCTAGAACAATGCAGAAAATGAAATTCATTATAATAATCAGTTTTCAGAAGGAAATAAATTTAGTTGAGAATCCAAACATCTTTGAGAAGTGTTTGAAAGCCTTCTTCTTTTGGAAAATTGTAACCAATTTATGCAATATGAACAAACATGACAAGAACATTGATAAATGTCCATCAGACCTCTACCCCCCACATGATCTCAGTTCTAGCTCCCAGTGAAATAAACATTCCACATTCTTCTCCCATTGATTTTTAGTTAGAAGTTCCTTGAATAGAGTGGTGATAAGCGGCATAATAAAAATGCAAGCTTTGTAGTTCTTGATTTCTCCAACATTAAATTTGCAACCGCCACAACATCCACCACCACTAACAGGGAATCTTCAGATGTGGCTTCAGTATGGAATGTTTGCTCAGAAGAATACTGAATATATCCTCCACAGAATCAGTAACAACATTTCTACTACTCTACCTTAACAGCATCTTTGAGATATTATCTGGACAGCTTTATGTTCAACACTTCATCATGAAAACACATTCAAGACTTATCAATCTTTCCTAGTAGAAAGTTAAGGTAATCAGTGGAAAAAAACATCCTCATACCACTTGCCAATTACCTTCTAGTCTTTGCTTAGTGCCATGAAAGGTCCCAGATAACTTTCTGTCACGGACTTTGAATGCTAACAGAAGACTATAGGCAATATCCCCTCAACACCTCTTCATAGCAAATGCAAAGACAAGTATGTCACTGGTGCATTGAACCCAACTTTGTTTTGGGTCTGTAACATGAAACAGATAAAAGTTAAAAAATAAAGAAAAAAATAAAAAGCCTAGCAAAGTAGTGGTAATGGGCAACTGTTTATATATGTGCCATGTGAGATTCCTAGCTAAGTAGTATCTGCCCAATTTCTGCTGATTCAGCAGTGACAATTTCGACAAAACTAACCAAACTACATGGCAATCAAATTCATGTATGGCTGTCTTCTAGCACTTAACTGCTCAAATGCACAGCCGAGAGCTAGGGTATCACACGTACAGATAAAGGGAAATAAGGAACCTGCGAAGCTGACTTTCCCCCTCAAGGACACAATTTAGAACAGCAACAATAACAATATACTAGGGCAAAAATGCCCTTTTTCGTAAGAGTAGCTTAATCAGGATGTGAAGAGGAAATAAGCAGGATTCATTTCACTGTTCAGCATCTCCAGCTCAATACATTTTGAGGTCACATAGTTGTTTGTGGTACCACTCTAACTCTCTCCATCTGTATTGCATAGTCCATCAGAGTCACTGTGGCAGGTGGTGCACTCCCATCATGTGAATCTCCGGCTCAAGGCAGAGCCATAACAAGATCAGAAGTCTGCATGAAACACACAACAAGATGGCTCTGAGCAGCACTGTGAAAAAAGGCTGTGAAAACAATCACACACGTTTATATTAATGTAACCACACATCAGTGCTTAGTTACATTGTGCAAAGGGACCCATCTTTATGGTGTGTTCTTTTTTGGGTGTTAATTGCAAATAGCCATAAATTTTCAAAAAGCCCAATCTAACATCTGTTAAAAATCATAATTCACAGTGAAAACTTTCTTATCATTAAACACTTTTATACACCCTATACAGTGCAGATTTTATTTTAGAAATCCTGCTTACTGAACTTTTATAAATGCTTTTAACCAACAGAAGGAAGCCTCAGATATACCTCAACTTTAATTACTTCAATCCAAAAGCACTTGATAAATCTTTTTCAATGGCCCATTAGTGCAATCATTGAAAGCTTACAGACTAATTAATATTGCCAAAACAGTGGCTACATTTTCAGTTTGGGTCTAAAGATACTGTAATTCCCAGTATCTGTTCTCCATCACACCAGTTAATCAGTAAATACTATGTTCCCATCAAAGTGAATAGTAAATCTTCCACTACTTAATAACGAGCTACATATTACATACATTTTGTGAAGAAAGAAATTGCATCTAGCCTAGGGCCTCTTAAAAACCGGAAAGCCAATTTAAAGCTTGAATTTAATCTCTTGAGCACCATCTAATGACCAAATTGTAAAATCACAGTGACCAAGAGGGACATCGACAGCTGTGTTAAAAAAGGCTGAACTCAAACTGATCAAGAATTTCCATCAAAGGCTTTAATGGAAAGGAGTTTTGCTGAAATGGAAAACTCCATGAACAGTATCCATTTTTACAAACTTACCAAGGAAGTTCTCTAGGAAAACAACACCTGTGAATACTAACTTTTTTTTTTAAGAGGTCTTGATTTATTTTTCCCAACACAGGCAAAGAAATACTCAGATTATTAAAAAGCCTTATTGTTTTTAGCTCTCCCTGAAAGAGGGAAAAAGCAGTATTTTCTGACCAGATGCGACTAAGTGTCTTCAGTCAGCATTTCCAAACGTTCTTCTGCAAATAAAACCTCAGTTTTAGGTATACCACTGCCAGCATAGGATTCTGCATTTATTATAAGAAAAAAAAAAAAAATTACAAGTCTGACCAAAAATCAAAAATCAAATTATTTATGCATAGGCTAAAAAAAAATTAAGAACACCTACAAAAAGCAGCTATGATGATTAGTAGCAAGTTAGTATTAAGGCTACTTGTATCAGGTATGTACTAATCCTTTATGTACCTGGAAAGGTCAGACTTGAAGTAACAGCTAGACTGAAGATCAGGAAGTACAAGGAAAATGTGGTTGCAGGAATGGAAAGGGAGAAATAAGGAAAATATGGACAGGGAGGAAACCACATAGATCAAAGAGGGGAGGGGAAAGAAAAAGCAGCAAAGTCAAGTCATCCCACTGAAGGAGCACGGAGTGCTGGCACTGCCACTGAAGGCTGGATAAGGGGCTTGTCATATACATTTAAGAACTTTTAGGCTACGACAGAAAGCTTAAAATGCTGAAAGCACAAATAGGCCAAACTGATGCGCAGCTGCTTTACTGAATATGGCATAAAATAGAAAGTCAATCTTCCTAATAGCCTTAGAGGTATTCTGAGGGGTAGTTTAGTTCAGGTCAGGAAAGCATAATTTTGAATCTGTCTTTTGGTGGTGCTCACTTAATTTTACCTCAGTTCACATTATGGAGCTGCATCAGAGCACACAGACTGCTCTTCTTTTGGATCTACTGACTGAACATATGCTGCAGTGTTTTGAAGTTAGGGACATAGAAGCCTCTGGGTCTGGTCATGCAAAAGCTTAATCCAGCTTTGGCTCCACCTCAGCTGAGGGATGCCAGGAAAGTCAAGCTTTTACACTATCACAGGCTCAGAAAGCCCTGAAGTCTTTCACACCACTGTCATCAGGAATCAGTGCTGCAGGCACAGCTGCACCTGGGGACTTGCTGTCACAAGAAAGATGAGAGCTAACTCCTGGCAAAATCCTCGCCCTGAACACATCTGGATGTCTTCCAGTCAGTATTGGTGGCAGCTCTCTAAAAATAGACACCTGTCACATCGCTACAAAAAAACCCAACTTGCAGGAGTACAGCAGCGCTAGACTACATTCTGAGCCCAGCACATCCTGGCAGAGGCAAGCAGCATTTCCCTCACAGTAGCTATTCCCAGCCAGCAGCTCAGCCCTTATAAATGCCACTTTCACTCCAAATATTGGCGGACATCATTCCAGCTTTCATGCCAATGCAAAAGTTGTTATACAGAGAGAGTGGATGAAACTGAGCAACATAAGGGCTTGACTTACAATGAGCTTTCAAACCCAGTTTTACCCACTGACTGTGTGTGGCATGCAGGGCTCACATTAGCAGGTGTGAGTGGCCCAGAAGTGCTTGTGTAGGTAGGTCTGGGCAGCAGGAGAGGCTGGGCCCCCATAAGCAGGTGCTAATTGATCAGGGTTAGTCCAGATGCCCACAGCATAACGGTTCAGTGTTCTGCCCTCCCTCCTCCCAGCCTACGGTAAACGGGAGTGAGTGGCAGTCAGTATTATGCACTTCATAAAAACACCACTCTGTCCATCACAAGAGACCCAAGATCATAACCAGCCCAGACTGAGGAGCATTGACTGAGCCGCGGTGGGAAGTTTGCTCAGCACCTGTCTGTGTTGTATCTGGCACAAGCTGCAGCTGGCAGGCCCAGTCTTTCATGGGGTAAAAAAAATGAATTTCACTTAGAGCTTTATGTTTTTAAATACATATGTATGTGTTATGTACAAGGGGAGGCGAGCGCTTGCGCTAACTTGGATTTCTCACGTCTTTCCGCCCAGCGTCTCCCCGGTCCCCATGAGCACATCTGGCTCCGCGGCTCGCCCCACGCTCAGCGGCAGGGGGCAGTGCAGACCAGGGAACGCACGTACCGCCAGCCACGGGGCTCTCCGAATCTGGCCTCTGGGGGGAGCAATGGGTGCTCACAGCGGAAGGACGAGCTCTTTCACTCCAGGAGTGTGTCGCATCTCTTTTCTTTCCCTCCCCCTTCTCTCCATGCTGTCAGTTTCCCAAGTATCTGTCAGAGGGTATCACAGGAGCACAGAGTCATTAGGGTTGGAAGGGACCTCTGGAGATCATCTAGTCCAACCCTTTGCCAAGGCAGTGTCACCTACGGCAGGCTACACACGAACACATCCAACTGGGTTTTGTGTGTGCTCAGAGCGGGGACTCCACAGCCTCCCTGGGCAGCCTGTTCCAGTGCTCTGCCACTCTCAATGTAAAGTTCTTCCTCATGTTGAGGTGAAATGTTGCGTGGTTTAGTTTATGGGTATTGATCCTCATCTTGTTGCTGGGCACCACTGAAAAGAGTCTGGCACCATCCTCCTGCACCTGCCTTTGAGATATTGATATACATTAATGAGATCCCCTCTGTCTTCTCTTCTCCAGACTAAATAGGCCCAGCTCCCGCAGTCTCTCTTCATAAAAGAGATGCTCCAAACCCCTGATCATCCTTCTGGCCCTCTGCCGGACCCTCTCCAGCATCAGGAGCGCAGAACTGGACATAGTACTCCAGATGTGGCCTCACCAGTACAGAGTAGAAGGGGAGGATTACTTCTACCTGCTGGCCACACTTCTCTCGATGCAGCCCATAATACTATTGGCACACTGACAGCTCATAGTGAACTTATCATCTACCAGTACTCCCAGTTCATTCTCAACAGAATGCTCTCTTGTAGCTGTAGTATGAATCGCAGAAAGGGTTTTCATTCATTCCTGGAAGTGCTGACCTCCTTCAGTTCAGGAGGGATAAGACTACTGAGAAAACTGTTCCTCCTCATCTTCAAAGCTTTCCTGGCTGTGGGAATCCTGACTTCAATATGACCAGTTCTCTGACATCCAGGGGTTTGGGACCACACAAGGACAAACCTCCAATAATCCTACTGCCTCCAGATCACAGCTGACTTATGATGCTCCTGGACAGGCTTCACAAGAGATGGGGTACCACTGCAGCTCCCATCACATGCTGGCAGGATGTCCAATGTGCCAACACCACATGCGCAAGCTGAGACAGCTAGCAGAGACAGCTCCGGTGGCACATTATTGGGTTAACACATCCATTTTTTGAGGAGTCATAGGTACCCGTAAGGTGTTCAGATTCCACTGTGGTCACTATTTGAAAAAGTTTTTGAGCAGCTCAGGAGACTGAGTTTCACTAAAAACCCCACGTGACAGTTGAGTTTCATTTGCATTACCTTTAGGTCTGCTTAGCCCTAAAGGCACTCCACTAAGACATGAAAGGAGGGAGACAAAGTGAACCAGAAAAGAAGAGAGATATTTATCAGAGGTTGCATTGTGGGAGCAGGGATTTGGGCATCTCAGTCAAATCTTTCTCTTAACTTACTATATTGGTTCAGAAGAAAACTACAGAAAGTACATTACCAAACACATGGGCTCTGCCATCCTTCCATCTAGCCATGAGAAAAGTATGTTTGTCCCTCAGGCAACTCCTTGAAAAACAAAATTAATGTTGAAAAAACGAATCATCTATCCTTTGGCTGCGCTATTAACATTTAAAGAGATTGCGTGAAGCGTATAATGGAGCAAAGCATCAGACAGGTATTCTTTGATGCAACTCTCAAAGATTCAGAGTCATTACTTCAACATGTGTGAAAGAGCTGTGGGAGAGCAGAATTAAATTTGGCAGTATGGTGCATATTTTCCATGGTGGATGACAGTTGGGTTCTTGAACACCTGGGGCTTTTTGTTCCTGGTTTCAGTTATGTTACATGCATTGTCAGGGTGGCAACACAAGAATGACTTAGCAAGATAATCACATGCCCTGTGAAGTTCAGCAGCTTCTTTCATTAGCTATTAAAGTGAAGCCTAGAAATGTTTCTAAAAGTTTGATACTGTTTGGCATGACTTTTTTTACACAGCAAGTAAATGAGGTTGTCCCTCATGGCTGCAGATGACATTGCACATCAAAACCTTACCTTGCCTTTTTTGAATCTGACATTAAAAACATGAAATTCAAAAGATTTTTAAAATACTCACAGAGCAAGGGAGGGACCAAAGGCAACTTTCACTTGTTAAACAGACTTGCACAAAAGGCCAGTGTGAAAATCAAGACTGATCTCCCCATGCAACATACACTGTATTTTCAAAAGTCAAGTGCTCGGGTCTCTTCACTGCCATGTGCGTTAGAAGGAGTATTTGTAATGTGTTGTAAAGCCAACAAGCTTGGTTAAGCTGAGGTGTGTGGTCTTTCAAAGTGTATTCCCAGGGTATAACCTCCCTGCTCAAGAAACTCATTTATCACTGTGATGGTTTCACCTCATTTGAAGCCAAGTTATTGTCACCCTTAAAATAATGTACCTTGACGGGAAAAATGAAATTCATGTGAAAAGCTATACAGTCATCACACTCTGGAGTCAAAATATAGACTAACGTATCAAAACATAAAGCAGATGAAAACTTTTTCCGTGTATATATTGTAGGTGGTATTTGGTTGTACCACAGCCTTTTTTTTTTTTTTTTCCTCTTTGTTTTCTTTTTTCTATTTGCCTTTTTTTTTTTTTTTTTTTTTATTTTTACTAGATGTCAGTATTTAGATTATGTTCGTATGGAATAATACATGGCCTGTGGTTCAATGTCCTTAAAGGGATGTGTACATGCTTCATAGCTGCGTTGGTGCAGCAGCCAAGGCTTTTAACATGTTAAGCTAGGCTGAGAAACGTGCACATGTATTTAATAGGGAGTAACTGTTTAGATGATTGGTGACCCCCTAGTGCATGATTATATTTCAGGTGTTGTGAGTGTGCTAAATCTTGTCCTGTCCTATTTCTGCAACTGATGTTTGTACTCTGGAGTCTCTTAAATCTTTTCCTTTGACCCTCCATCTTCAAAAGCCATCAAGTAACCAGGGCTGACTATACTAAATGAAGCCCCAAGTGGAAACAGTTCCAAGTTAAACCACAATCTCTCTAAGAAGCTCAGGCCTCAGATTTGTATTTTCAAATCAGTTTGAGATACACAGCATGCTCTGAAGAGGCTGAGCAGAAGCATTCTGTGCCAAGTGCCGTCACTGCAAGGATCTTCTGTACTCAAGTCACACTCTTTCTGAGCTTCTGCTGTTTGACTTTTTTTCTGCATGTGTGTATCGTTGTCAAACTTTAGCCACAGAATTCAGAGAATTTATTTTGCAGACTTTCATTTTTGTTGGCATTTTCCTAATTGGTTGTGAATTCTTGCATTAATTCTTATTTACTAAACAACTAAAATATTTATGTCTTTGTACAACTATTTTCATCTTTACTGTATTTCAGAACATTCTTGAGGCTCATCTGGCTTTTCTGTCAATATGCCATTAAGACATTTTCAGTGAGGCTGTACCTGTCAGGGTTAGCAGGTATTTCTTAATCTCTGCATAACTTCTGTGTTTCCCCTCACTAGAGTCTGCATTTTCAACTTAAAGCAAATCCTTTAAACCTGTATTTAGGCCCCCAGTTAAGCAGCTTGAATATTATAATCTTGGAAAACTTAGGGAAGTCAGCAACAAAATCTGGCCACATTTAGGGCTCTTGGAAAAAAAAAAAAAAACCTAGGATAGGGTACGAACGTGCCAGGTGATACCAACAGGAGAGATGAGATACACAGAAACAAAAAGGCTTAGATGAAATAAGAAGGC
Organism: Psilopsiagon aymara; assembly: GCA_024733675.1. Classification (NCBI taxonomy): domain Eukaryota; kingdom Metazoa; phylum Chordata; class Aves; order Psittaciformes; family Psittacidae; genus Psilopsiagon; species Psilopsiagon aymara. Next base: position 8,084 of record JANRGW010045254.1, on the reverse strand, counting down.
AAAAAAACAGACTTTTGCATAAGAATGTTTCTCCTGCCTTTGTCACCACTTTGTGTCTGTTTTGCCTGTCTTTATTTTATTTGGTCTGTTTTACCAAATTGCCAAGCATATGGAACAGCAGCTTGGTCTGATTTCTTTTTTTTTTTTTTTTTTTTTTTCTATTTGGATAGTAACACAAGCAGAAAAAATAATTATGCAAAAGATGAAACGGGAGGTGTTTTATCTAGAGGCTGTCCCAAAAGCCAGATTCCCCTTCTTTGCCTAAGGTTCAGGATGAAAGAAAATGCTTATGCAGATCCTGTTTGTAAGAATGTACAATTTTGATAAAAACAAGTTTTTTTACTGGCATTTCATTCTGAAGCAAACACTTCTGACAATTTCAAAACATGTCTTGGGCTATAGTCATAATTTAATATTTCAATTTTTATTCCAAAATAAATTTTTTATACTTTTTCTTAGTTTACATCATACTCATATAACATATGATCAAAATCCTGCCCACACAAACCATAAGAAAATTAAATGTTTCCATTTTGTCAAATAAAGAACCATCAATTCAAAACAAGAAGACATTTGGGAAGCCTGGTCCCTGGAAAATGTTAAATGTTCCAGGTTTTGTGCCAGTTTAATACACAGCTAAATGTCAAACCCCTTTGAAAAACAAAATTCTGTTTCTATGCAACAAAATCGAATAACTAGAGATTACAAAAACATGAGATCTGGCTATTAGAGGAACCACACTGCTCTAAAAGCTAAGCTTAACGTTGATAAAGGAATCTGTTTTCAAAGCTGAGTGCTACTCATATTCGAAAGTCCATTCTAAAGTGAATATCTACATTTTTCTTCCTCCTTTTCTTGAATTGCTCCTCCAGTAGCTTCCCAGACACCCACTAAATTTCTAATGACTTCAGGGAAAAGTCCAGCAGAGAATTTTTAAGGTAGCTCATTTACCATGCAATCAATTCTGATTTCTTTCTATGTATCAAGAAGTATAATGATCAAGAGATATACGTACTGGGCTAATTATAAAATTCTGTTGCAAATTTCCAGCTGCCTCTCGCATCTGATTTTCTCTCACTGAGAAAATATTGATGTCTGTGGCTGTGTGCTCTACAGCACACATCCCCAACCTGAACATAATTTATTATAACTCTGCTCAAGTGATAACCACCAGTGTTGACCCTACAGTTTTGACTGACGCTGTCTTCTATGCAGTAAATAATCATCAAGTGTACCTTGCCATCAAATCTTGTTAAACCACTGTTGCATTTACTAGCAAACTTTGGTAAGTCACTATTTTACATCAATAAACACTACTGCTTGTGCCTTGGGAGTAAAGCGCATCATTCCATCCTTGACAATGTCTACTTGCAAAAAGTTCTGTAGTTCTGTGAGGCAGATTCAAATTGGTCCTGAACTGTTAACCTACGCAAAATTTAGTTACTAAAGAACTTGAAGCAGCTGCAATGAGAAACCTTAGGTGTGCCTCAAAAACTCCAAATGCTACAGAGGCTCTCACTAAACCTTGTGTTTCCCAAGCACTATACAAGTTAAATCCTTTTTCAGAAGCCTTTTGTCTACCTCTGTATAGATTTCACCTGGAGCTATTTTCCTTTGCTAATCTCATTACTTAATAGCAAGAGATAACTTAAAGCACTAAATATGCCAAAGGTGATTTCATACCTTTGATTGGATAGCGAAAGTAGTACCAGCAGGCACAAAAATATTCAGCTCTGGAGGGTTATTGAAAACTCAATAAGATGAAAATAGTATTGATAAGACAGAGGTTATTTATATAATAGTCACTGATGCTGATTTTTAATGCTAAGCCAACTTTGTAGGTCCTAGAAAGATGAACAGATGAACTAGTGAGCGTATAAGAAAGCTATCAGATAGGAAGGGCTGCTTCTACCCTTGGGAAGGAGATGAATCAAACCTGGAATAAAGGCAGGCATGGATAGAGGAGATTAACCACCCTATTAAATAAACAGAAAATAACAACAGGGGTGTTGACAAAAACAGTAGAAAGTATGTTCTGTAGTCACAGACTGCAAAACACTGATCAGGGAAAGGATTTGGTGTTGGCTGTTGACAGACACTTAGAAACAGCAACCTGATGTCTGGTAGCAGTTAGGAAAGCAAACAAAACATGGGGAAGTGTAAACAGAGGAACAGAGCACAGATCTCAGCAGATAACTGCATGTCCTGGTACAAAGGGAGGCTGTGACCACACCTGGAGCACTACATGCTGTTTTGGGTATCCTGTAACAGGAACCCGAGCAAACCTAGGTACAAAGGAAGCAAACAAAAACATGAGCTTAAGAGCAGGCCTTTACAACTGGAAATATCACTTTGATACAGGAAAACCAACAGTAAAGAAAAGCTGCCTGGAAAAGAGCATTTAGTGGAAAATACCAACTTGAACAGCTTTAAGTGGAGGGTGATTTAAGGTTACACAATTCAGCAGAGGTGACACAGTGATATCCAGGGATAATTTACAGAAAGCATACTGAAAATCCTGCCACTTCATTTTTACAGAGCTGCAGCTATTACTGTGGCTGGAAACATAGTGTGACTTAGTAAGAGCATTTTGGCACTACTGTGTGACTCTTGGGTATGAAACTGTTTGCCATGCCTATGGGGCCACAGTGTGTGCCATAGCTCAGGGGTGTAGTGCTCTGCTCTCACAGAGCAGATCTGCCCTTGCCGAGCTAGCTTGGATGCACTGTAAATAACATTGTGCTGTTCGAAGCCTGAACCTGTGCTCTCCACCAGCCACCCTCTGGTAGCTGCAGGTTGGAGATTCGAAAATGTATGCGTGTAATATTGAAATTGGAACATTTCAGGAGGGAACTCTGTTAAATGCTGGCCATGCCTGTATTAACATTGTGGTTTAGACCAGGATAATTTTTTTGATGACAACCATGTAACGTCCCCACTTACCACACCTGGGTCACATTGTGGAACAACCTCAGAGCACACAAACAGATTTTTTTGGAGTTTAAATTAACCCCTGAGACTGATATCAAACCCCCAACTGCTCCAGGCCTTTGTTCCTGGGATCAGAGCCTTTACTTCAAGCTGAAGTAAATCCCCTGAAATGAGAACAGTATTGATGTCAGCTCCTAAGCACCAAAGCACAGACCGTTCTGCACACCAGATTTGCTCCTCCTGGTCTACAGTGGTTGCTAATGTAGACATAGCCTACCTCTATTTCTTAAAAACAGTTCCTCACAACAATTCCTAAGGACATTTTGGTGTTTTGCCCAGCAGCGCTTGTCTCCTGGAGTGGCCATAACTACAAAGTAGACGTGAAGATAGGGCTATGAATGACATATCTATCCCACTGGAAAGGTATATTATGGAAAAATGATCATTATATTCATTATCTTCTGTCTTTTGAAGAAGAAATAAAAAGCACCAAATGTGGACTGATGAAAATATCCAAGTATTGGGCATACAGGTCAAAGGAAACTGATAAGCCACAGAGCTTCTTTCTCTCCCAAAATATTATTACTGTGTAAATATGAACCATGCACATGGTTTGGCTATTTGCCAGTTCCACTTGGGTGTGAAAAGCAGCCTTCATGGTTGAAAAGCTATTTTTCTGAACCACAAATTGCCATGGTTATGGCCATGTGAGAGTCATCTATATATGATTTGGCTGAATCAGAAATGAAAGGCAAAAGAGCTAGTGGGGCTCTGTGTCATCCCTAAAGCTACTCTCACTTTTTAATAGTCCCTCATAGACTTGCTCAGGAGCTATCTGAGACAAGCTCAATCCCTTAGCTGACAGCTACTCTTTGCCTAAGAAATATGATTACTCAAATACACAATTTATTATGATGCGCTTTCAAAGCTTCCTGTGCTTAAAACAGTTTCTTGTCAGTGGATTTTTAGAGATATTCCATCCCTAATGAGAAAGGCAAAATCCCTGGAGTAGACTGTATTTCTCTAAAGGAGCTGTAAGAGCAGATTGTTCAAGAACTCATGTGCCAGTTATAAATACTCTGAAGTGCAGAGCAGGAGTATTGAGAGTGGAGAGCACATTAGGAGCTGAGGGTGCAGCTGTGTGGATATATTTCCTTTGACTTGTGTGGCATGAGGCTTAGAAAGTATAAAGGGTAGGAAGTGAGGTGGAACTGGAATTCAGAATGATCAGGGTCACTCTGCACTGAAAGCATGGCAAAGAAACAGCTGAGTACATAAAACCTCATAAAGAAAACCAAAACAATGATATTCCCTATTGTGACTGTTTAGTCTTTCTGTAGAGACTCATGAGGTCTGGGCTATTATCTATTTTTAATATCACTTGACCTGAAAATTCATGCTACCATCTGGAGAATGTGAGGATTTCTGTGTTACAGACTTAATACTGTCAGGGAAAGAAAGAGGGGGGTGCAGCAAGGGAGGTGCATTACAAAAATCTTCAAACATTATTCAGCAAATGCCACTCATTTCTTTATTTTTTTCTAAAGAGAACTTAAACAAAAATATATATCCTTAATTGCAAAATGTAAAAATATGGGTTGAGATGTGAATTTGTGTATATTATCACAGATAATATTTGGTTTACATTTCTTTCTATTTAAAGACTTTTAGTACCTTAGGAAACTAAGTTGACCTTTCAGAAGTCTGCTGCAAGTTTGTCTTTTAAATAATGAATTAGAAATGCTAGATGGAAGAGGAAAGACAAAAAGCTATTTAAAACCTTTGTAATAGCCTTGTTATTTTTTACATTGATAATGCTTTGTTTCTGGAAGCATCTCCAAATAGAGAAAATGTTTTTTTAAATCATAAGGCTTAAATATCAAAATATTTGTTCTTTTCATCTTTAAACATTAAACACTCGTGCTTCAAAACTTCTCTGAAAACCTGACAGCTAGAAACCCTGTAATTGCAGTTGCTGCAATATTAACAAAACAAGCTGTATCATTAGATGTGCAATAAAGTCACAAAACTAGCAGCTCTGTAAGACTGAAGCAGAACCCCACATCATAGCAGGCTCAGAGTGGGAGGGAGAAGAGGATGCTGGACCTTGCCCACTGTAAGCACCACTCCTGGTCCAAGGGTCCCTTGTAGTGCCCCTGAGCCATAAAGCCACATCTCCATCTCAACATGCAGGGTACTGATAAATTGTGATGGGTGGAACAAGTGGACCATGCTCACATTGTTTAGTGCAGAACCCCTGCAGTGCTAACTGGCCATGTCCTTGCTGCATATTACTTGGCCCTGGGGTTCCTCTGGGTCCATGTATCCGCAAATATACTTACCTGATTTTTTTGGCAGGATGGGTCCCATTTTTGTGCATGAGAAATAACATGAGGGTCAGGCTGCAGCCCACTAACATAAAACTGGAGGTATGTACATAGGTCCAGTATAGTATGAGGCTGTTGAGGGTATGTATGAGGCTGTATGAGGGTATGTAGCCTGCTGGCATATCATTGAAAAATATGAGAAAAATACGTGATGGAGGAAACTAATCTTCATGCCATCTTGTCTGTGCTGCTGGCTGGGATAGATTTTCAAGGTTAGCTGTCAGCTGAATCATGCTGAGGATTTTCCTTGGGGATAGCTCTCTGGAACACCCCAGGAAAGGGTTACATATAAAAAGATAATTCTAACCAGGCTACAATAGCATCAATCCTAAAGCAATACATTAGGACACAGCCATAAAAATTTTGCATTTGTCTATTTGATATTAGTGAAAGACTGAGCTGAGCTGCTAGCCCGGGAAAAGTGTATGATTTCAAAAATGTGCATTTTTGCATGTTAGCTTTCATGATTGGTGAACATGAAGAAAGGTGTGTATAGAAGCTTACATCCAGAATCAAGCCTAAACTAAAATTAATTCAGCCTTTCTTGATGGAAATTAGAAGAGCTGCATGAATAACATGGCCAGATATCAGGGAAGCATATTGGATTTTCTATGGTCAGGTTATTTAAATGCTCCTCCACACACACACATCAGTAAGAATTAGCTTGATTTTTAGAGTTTCTGGTAACACCCTGAAAAGTGTAGTAAAGTCACTGTAAGAGATGCATTTCAATACCTGTGGAAGTAAAAAAATACATTTAAAGTTCTGGCATTTGAGGCTAATAATTGTAAGACCAAATCACATTGCATTCTCCAAGACCAAACCTTAAACCATTCATGAAATTATCCTGTTAAAAGAGGGTACTGTACAGCTTTGAAAAACTGATGTAAGATATCAACAAATTGATCATTGGTCTTCTTTGAAAAATCACAAGTGAAATTCAGCTTATCACCTACAATTCAATATCCTCTCCAGCTACCTACAAAAGGCAGGTTTAAAAGTCCCATTTTCTCTCTGTATAGCTCTTAATAGGCCACAAACTAATTAGAACCTATATTGTTATTAATGGAGCTCTGTGGGGTAAGTGAGAGGCATTCTGAAACCCAAAGTGGTCTCTTCTTTGGATCTCTTTCTCAGATTCTTCCCAACTGCGGCTGCTTCCTGCCCTGTCCACTCCTGTTAACCTTCAGCCTCTCTTTCTTCACAGCAGCTGCTAGGGCTTAGGCATATTTTCTTCCTTTGTCATGCCCCTTTCACCTTACCTTTGCTGCAGCTCTAACTCTTATAACCAGATTAAAGGGAGAGCGAGTAGTGGCAAAGTGCTGTGGGAGAATAAAAGGCTCTACCTTATGAAACTCTCTGCTGACACAATCCAACCATGCAAGTTAAACAGCTGATCCTTTATTTAGATAAATAAATCTGCTAGCTGAGAGAATAAGATCTTACTTGTTTGCAGACATACAGTGCTCTGGAATACTGGCAAGTACTGTATTGAAGCAATCCTGATGTCTGAATAGAAATAATGTTTTTAATCTTTTCTTAGATCTGGAGAAAAAAGCTGTTTTGCTGAGACTGCTCATCCATCTGCAAATGCTGTAAACACTGCGTCTGCCACCTTCCTGCTAGCTCTAAGGTCAAGGCTTTGTGCAGTTTAACTCTTAATACCATTATGTTGATTGCACATCTGACTCGTAACCTGTAAGAGGTTCTGGAAATTTGTAGCTAGATATCCCCAGAGAATTCAAAGAGCAAGACAGAAAAATTCTTATTGCACTTTACAAAATAGGAGAGGTTTTACAGTGGACTGAAACACTCCTGCTTGTCATTTTCCCTATAGCCTATGTTTCCTATTGCGAAGTAATGTCACAGGACAGTGCTACCTTGCTATTCTATAAGATAGTAGTATGAAGACAATTTAGAGCAGAACTCAAATGCGTATATCAACACCGTATATACTCCAACTGCATATTAAGTTTGCATGTACTGATTTTCTTTAACTATATTCTTGCAAAATATTGCGGTAAAACAGTTGTCAGTGAAGTATATGCACAACCAGGCTATCCTATTGCCTGTGCCAAGGTCTCTGCCAGCATTATTTCTTCTTTCCATTCATAAAAAGCAAGAAGAAAAGAATAACTGCATCATCTAGAGACTGTGCATATTGTAGTCTGCTCAGAATATCAAGACACATTCCCAAGAGTTCTTATTGGGAGTTATTAATGTGATTAATGTGTTCCTGTATCAGCTGTTTGTTTAACTGAGCATTGCCATTGCATTTTGCACTGGCTGCTCACTTCATACATAGATGTTCATTGTTCTGACTCCAGGCTTTGTTCCCTTCTTTCACACATTGAGAAAGTTTTCCACAAACTGAGTGTTTATGTGTTGAGTGCAGTACTCCATGGACTTTAGGGTCTAATGGAGTGTGAGAGGGGGCCTGTGGTTTTTCATCTTGTTTTCAGCTGTACAAACATCATGTACTTTTCCCTTCCTTTTAGAGGCCAGTCTGCGGCCTGCTAAAACACCAGCACACAGCAATGTAGTTGCTGAAACTTTACAAGTCAAACTGGGAGGACCTGATGCCATTCACCTTAACACCAAACATATTGACAGTGTTTATTTTCTCTGCCCCAGCCTCAGCTCTCAAATAAACATATCAGTGGCTGATTTTCAGTGCTCCTCTGAAGAAAAGCCAAAAAGAGTATCTATCTCATTGTCAATAACAAGCATAACCTGCTCACAGAATAAAAGTGCCAGGGGGTCAGT
>JANRGW010045253.1:0-28820 GCA_024733675.1 Psilopsiagon aymara | reverse complement strand
CTCTTCTCCAGGCTGAACAGCCCCAACTTTCTCATCCTATCTTCATATGGAAGGTGCTCCAGTCCCTGATCATCCTCGTGGCCCTCCTCTGGACTTGTTCCAACAGTTCCATGTCCTTCGTACACTGAGGACACCAGAACTGCACACAGTGCTCCAAGTGGGGTCTCATGAGAGCAGAGTAGAGGGGCAGGATCACCTCCTTCCACCTGCTGGTCATGCTCCTTTTGATGCGGCTCAGGGTACAGAAATACCTTTTTTATTTGGATTTCACTTTCTGTACTTCAGAAGATCCTAAAGCAATTTCCAAACCAGAGCCCTAATTCTGGGCAGGTTTAAGGTCAACTATAGCCTTACTCAGTGGAGCTGGAAATTAACAAAGGCAAGCAGAGCAAGGACTGGGTGGGGTGCAAAAGGCCAGGAACTCACAGCTATTTTCCTTCCTTTATGGCTTATCTTAGCGTTCATTTGGCTGGACAAGAGCACACACTGAATAGAGGAGAGAAGGTAAAAGGGAGGATACAACCTACCTCTGAGCTCCAGAGCTCCTGAGCAGATGTTTCCTCTCCAGTCTGTTACAGAGGGAGGTCAAAATCATCCCCCTCAGCAGAGCCAGATCTCAGTGGTGATGCTTTTTAATGCACATCCAGACTTGGAATTGCTTGCATCACACACCTCTCACAGTCATCTTTATTGGTACAACAGCCAACCTACTGTACATTTGTTGCCAGGCTTAATAAGGGTTCCTAGTCCTATGAAGCAGACAAAGGGAAAGTTCTGGTGTTATATTCCCTAAGCTTGATAAACACAGCTAGGGCAAAATCTTCTGGAAATCCCAGCACTGATTCCTTGAAAAAAGCATAGAAAAGGTGTTCCTGAAATAAAGCGGAAGGATATATATGTGATGCCTACGAGAGGATAAGGAAGAAGTTCTTTGCTGTGAGGGTGGGGAGGCACTGGTGCAAGTAGCCCAAAGAAGTGGTGAGCGCTCCATCCCTGGCAGTGTTCAAGGCCAGGTTGGGCAGAGCCTTGAGCAAAGTGGTCTAGTGTGAGGTTTCTCTGCCCATGGCAAGGAGTTGGAACTGAATGATCTTAAGGTCCTTTCCAACCCAAATCATTCTATGATTCTTTGATTCTATAAAGCCTTGGGAAGCCCCAGAGGAGGGGTGAAAACTCTAGTTATTAATAGTCTACTGTCCAGGTAGAAAAATGCTTTTGGTTTTGTTTTGGGTTTGGGTTTTTCGGGGGGGGGTGTGGTGTGGTGTTTTTTTGATATGGTTTGGTTTTTTTCCAGAGAGGTGTTTTCCAACCCAGTGCTGTTAAATATTTCCAAAGAAAATCTGGGTGATACTTTTAGTGAAAAAGAGATCATGCCTTTAAAACCTGACACTGAGCCAGGAAGAATAGAATTAGGTTTAAATGTGACTTGAAGCAGAAGTGTGCAGCTAAGTAGAGACAAGAGTGAAGTGCTCACTGCCCTGGAGCAAGGAAAGGGATCAGTCACTCCACCAGCCTGCAGGAAAGGCATAAGTGGTTACAGCAGATCACAGATGGGACCTGAGTCAGCTGTATCTGTGGTTCTGACAAGGGGCAGGCACTAAGGCCTCTGTTAAACAAGACTAGAGGATGCCAGAAGTATGAAGTAACCCTTCCCTTCTATTCCACAGGAGCGCTGTGTCCAAGTAGCAACTGCGCTTTGAAACAAGGTGTGGACAGACAGGATCAACTCCAGAGGATGTCAGTCAGAACCATCAGAAGTCTGGAGACCACATGCCTGTAAGTAAATATCAAGTGTAAGGACTGGCTTAGCCCAGAAGAGTACATAGCCCAAAAAGAGTAAATACATAGCCTATTAGTTACAAAAACAGCAAATGGAAGGGAACAGGCTGTGCAGCCATCATCCCTTTAATCAGGGCAGATAAAGTTATACTTAAATTATAACAAATGAAATATAGATAAATAGCATGGACAAATTTTGTAGCTGCAGGGATAATTAGTATTGAATGAATTGCCTGGGGAGATGGTGATGTTTCCATCGAAGGGAGGTTTTCGTAAAAGATCAGACAAACAGGTGTAGTTAATCCTGCTCTGGGGTTGGTGAAGAAACAAGATGAGCTTGTGAGATCCCTTTGAGACTTAGCTTGTAGTCCAGAGAAAGCACTGAGAATGGTGAGCAGCTTCAGTTCCTCCTTTTTTCTGCAAGTGGAAATAAGGGTGCAAGTGTGTTTTTAGAATACAGTCCTTGACCAGCCCCACAGTCCTCGTTTACCCAACCTTTCTCTTCCTCATCCTTTCCCCTAGCTCAAGAGTAAGCCTATTAGTTTTAGGTAATTCCACATTATCCAGCAGTCCCTTTTCCCAGTGATACCTCACTTCTTCCTGGAGGATTTAACTACCTCATCACCACCCCACCTTGCCCAACGACAGCTTCCTCTTTGCTAAGTGATTATCATTTGAGAATCCATAGGTGATTTTCAGTGTTTCTGCTCCTGCTCTGGTAGTTGCCCCTCTCCAGCATTCTGCGGTTGGACTGTGGTGCTGGCTAACAGCTTTAGGGATAGCTGCTACAAAGACAGTGGGAAGCACATGGGAACAAAGTAGGTGCATATCTCCACCAGCTGCTTTCCAAAAGAGCCTTCTGGAGCTTAATGTATAGCAAGCACTTTGTACCCATATAGCAAGCACTTTGCACCCAGCTAAAGACACCCCTTCCTCAGGCTAACAAAACAAAAATCATCCGATCTCCACGTAGATCAATTGTTTAGTAACAAATGAGGCTGCGTCAAAAAAAAAACCTCTTTCCTATGGGGAATGGACCACCTCAGAGTGACACAAGGCATAAGCCTGCTGCTAGCTCCTGGGGCCTGTTTGATCGAAGCCTTCTCACCTATTTCAGGATGGGTGGCAAACCAGTTGCAGTCATCTCCTCCATCCACCAAGAAAGTAGCTGACATCTAGGTTAGCCATGATTCCTTTCCCACATGCATTTCTGTTCACACTTCGATTTACATGCCAAGGATGATAACTTCTAGCTAAAGCATGTGCCAGCTCTGTCTGGTTCTGCCCCACAAGATTTGGGAATTTATCTTGAAGCTAACTTTAGTGATGGATTATCAATGACAAACCATTCAAATAGCACTCTCCCACAGGAGAGTTCTGCCTCCTGTAGCTTCTTGTCTGTCACCCTGTTTCTCTAGAAGGTCCCATGTCTAGGAGTCCTAATCCTGCAGGAAAATTTATCTAAGTTGTTCCTGTAATCAGATGTATGAAAGTGTATAACCTTTAAGGTAGACACCACATTGCACAGACAAAGAGAACACTTCAGTTTACAGTGTGAAGCCTGCAAGACAAGTTTTCCTTTAACTTACCACCTGATAAGTAAAGAGCTTTAGCACTGCTGTCAGAGTTCCCTGAAACAAAGGCTATAAAGACGTAGGATTTGGCAAGAGCTGCTGTCATCTGCTAGACTGCCTCTTTGATCCTCCTTACACTTCTGTAATCATGCCAACATCTCCGCAAAACAGAACAGAACAGAGCTGCTGCATAAAGGCAATCTCCTTCTCACTTCCTTTTTAACTCTGATGAAATTTTTGCTTGGTGGCATTTCTTTTTACTCACTAAGAAAACACCCACACCTCTCTCTCCCCAGTCTCTACCTCTTTATTGCAGCCTTCCTGTTTAAAGCACATAGAAACCCTGACTCAAAGAAGTAGTGATGACTAGGAGATGGGACACTGGTCTGCAAGTGAGGAGATCCACACACTGAAACCGAGTGATTGAACATTTCCATTGTGCTGCTTTGGATTGGGAGCTCTCCAGAGTCACAACTGCTTAATATGTATTTCCTTAGCACATTCCCTGTAAATGGTCCCCTGAAGCAAAGGGTGTTGAGGTGCTTGAGAGGGCAGTAAGGCGCTGGAACAGGTTGTGTCCTGTGAGGTGTCCCTGCCCATGGCAGGGGATTGGAACTGAATGATCTTAATGTCCTTTCCAACCCTAACCATTCTATGATTCTGTGGAACCAGGAATCAGTAATCCAGGCTGCTCTCTGGTTTTAGAGGCTGCTCAAACCATCTACTGGGCAACATAAAAGTGAAGAAGAGTGCAGATAAACCGTGATCTCCGTTGTATGCACACCAGTCCAGACCGTGGTTACTCCATGCTGTGTTACAGGTATTTCTTTTGATTTCTCATTGTATTTTCAGCACCATATTATGTGGCAGAACAGCTGAAGAGTAATTAACAAAGTAGGAAACCTTGTCCTGAAGAGTCAGGCTTTGCCAAGACCTGACTCTTCTATGCCAAAAGCTGTGACAAAACTCCAAGCATCCTCTTCCAGAGGCAAGCATTCATGTACTGCCAGTATCGACCTTTCAGAATGCAGTCATTTAAGACATCTATCAAACAATATTAATAAAAATCCAGGGAGTTTTCTCCTCTAGTACTCATCTGATTTCTCATCTCTGAAGGTAAGCATCACCCTTTCAGTTCTGTCATTTCCAGAGCAGATTCTTCATTTTGAGCATTTCAGCATTACTAACTCTGTGCCTCTTCATCAACCCATTAAGGAAGGAAAATAAACATGAACTGCACATTCAACATGATTAACATTTAATGATCTAATAGACATCATTTCCAATCGAGTACTTCTTGATTCAAGACCTTAATTTTGACAATATGAACAATGTCTTTAGTAGCTCAGAAACAGTCTTATTTTGGGGGGATTTATGCAGTAGCTTAATACTAAGCAGGCATTAATGAGGGCAGTGAACCTGGGAAATGGAAGCCTTTCCTAGCTCACCAGGACCTGAGCAAGATTTGAGCAAGAGTGCTACCTGACAGAGAGGGCTTCTTATCAGACAGGTAGCAAAGCTGGGAAGCCAGGAATCTCACAGGCATAACTCCCATTAACTTTTGTACCTGTTTCCAAAGGGAACTGTCATTTCAGCTGCGTTGTTGCTGACATCAAAGTGTCCAGCCGATCCGGCTCACACAACCAGTTATATGGTCAGCAGGGAGAGAACAGGAACTAGATCTTAGAAGGCTTTGGGCCTCCTGCTGTGCTTAGATTATGATTTAATGCTGAAAAGTTGGCATGGCAACCAAATGTCACAGCCAAGAAATGGGTCCAGAAGAGAGCCAAGCAAAAGTGCTGCCCAACTCCTCTCTGTGCCCTACATACACTTGTTGTCCACACTGCTGTAGCAGTGAGGATTGCATCACAAGGAAGTGTTGTTAATAAACTAGGCAGGTCTGCAATGAGAGAACAGCAAATTTCTCCAGCCCTCTTGAAATGGATGCTGGCGTCTCATTCAGGCTCCTTTCGCTCCGTCCACCAATTGCCACACGTTGCCAGGAGACAGTCTTGCTCCTCATGAGGACTCGCCACTAACTGCCATTGTGCTCTCTCTCCATGTCCCCCTCCTCCCATGTCCTGCTCTTGATCCCCTCAGTGACAGGAGCCTGGCAATGCCCAGTCTCAGTTCTGACACAATGGCCTCTTTTGATTTGGAGGTTTTCAAAAGCTTTTTACTCTTTGTACAGTGATCAACCAAACAAAATCCCCAAGCTGCACAACTCCAGACCTGCAACACTCAGGCTGGAAAAGGGATGTGAGTGCCTTGAAAGGATGGGGCTGACCTATGGGGGAATTAGTGAAATACAGTATGAAGGACCTGAATGAGATGGATCACAGACTAATCACTTGCTGTGTGAGCACTGTGGCTGGATCACCTGAAGTCTAAGATACAAAGCTTGGGCTTGAGGTTAGTGCACACAAGATATGTCAGCCTTATTTGTGCTGGGATCTCTTTATAGCTCATTAAAGCATACTCGTGGCTATTTAAATGCTCTCACGCTTTTGTTTCATCATATAGGGCTTCAGAAACTTCACTTGCGTTTGGATTTTGGCAAGCTTAGTCCCATGCACATCAGAAAATAAGTCATTCTTTCTTCAGCCTTCTTCAAGTGCTTTCCTTATACCCCTAAAAGAAACCTTTTGGACATAGACTCAGTATAAGCCAATATAGTGTCACCTTCCCAAGCCTGCTGGTGCCAATCTCTTACTTCAGAGAGCTGGGCTGTTAAGCAGATAAGTGAAATTAAAGCCTAATCAGTTCCAGGGTTGGTTTGCCAAGTACTGTTAGTCAGGGATCAGTTTATGCTGCCATTTGGCATCATCTTCCATGATCAGAACAAACTGAAAGGTGGCAACTGAGGAGGAGACTGCTGTTGTGGCAGAGACCTCAGCACCAAAAGGCTCTAAGAGAACAGAATAGCTAAGGCATAACTAGAGAATCCAGTGCTTCAGCTTCCTTGGGGGTGCTGGAAAGCCAACAGGAAATGAGCAAGAATTTGAATGCTCCATTTGCAGGGACTTAATCACACAGCCTGTCCCTGCACCCCTAGGAAGGGCAATTCCTTTACATGTCATTCTCAGTGCTGCATCCAGAAGGAAGCCTCAAGTCACCTTTCTCTGGATTAGAAATCCTTCACTGCCTGTAACTAAAATAAACTGAGTGTCCAATCTCTGTCATTCCCAATGCATCTTTTTCTTACTCCAGCATGAATGGGTTGCACAGGGAAGTTGTGAATGCTCCATCCCTGGTGGTGTTCAACACTGTGTTGGACAGAGCCTTGGGTGGCACAGTTTAGTGGGAGGTGTCCCTGCCCATGGCAGGGAGGGTTGGAACTGGATGAGCTTAAGGTCCTTTCCAGCCCTAACTATTCTATGATTCTATGGTTCTATGATTCCTGTTCCCTGTCCTACACTTTACTCTGACCACATCTTTTCCCTCCCTAATGTCACAGTTTTCCAGATGCTTCTAGACAACATATCAGATCTTTCCCCTCTCATGGCATGTAACCAGGACAAAACAACACAACCAAAATAATTTGAATTAAGTAGACAAGATAATTAGACTAATTTATTTAATTTCACCAGAATTTCAGTGTTCTGTTTCCAGTTCACTCTGGCACCATGGGAAGCATTCCCCTCATTCTTCCCTCGCATCGCTAGGAGCAGTGACAAACAACTTACATACTGTTACTGTTTTCAGGCTCCACAGTTGAAAATGACATTGGAAAATAAGACATCAACCTCAATTTCCCACTTTCACAATCAGAACAGAGTAACTCTGTTGGGAGCCAAGAGCAATGAAGCAGAGGAGGAGATACTCTATCAGTAACCCCAGCTCTGTGCCTTACAAGCTGAAAATAAATGGTTGAGATGTTCCTTTGCACAAAATCAAAGGGGAATTTCAGACTACTCAGACAACAAAGTAACTCCGCAGGCTCGTAGGTAGTATAGTAGTTAGCTGAACAGTGCTACAGTGCCCATGGAATAAAGGTGCACTGGCAGCACCAAGCTGCTAATTGTGCCCTCTCTCCTTATGCAGTACTAATGACCATGTTAGGAACCAAATTAGCCACGCTTATAAGCCACACTGGAATAGCTGCTTTGTTTGCATTGCTCCATGAGATAATTGTACTACTTCATCTGAACTTACTTCCTAACTCTGCTTTTACTAACCTTTGGAACGACATACAGGAATCTTTTGGGCACACCAGAGGCATACCATAGCCCCAGCGCAGACAAAGTGCAGGTCTCCCTGCACAGGAAGGGTTATGTTTGTCTGTTGCTACTTGCCTATCCCTCTCCTTTTGGCTTTGATTAAAGATACAAGCTGTACACTGACCAGCACGTGGACAGCCAGTAAAGTAAGTGCAAGGAGGTTCACAAGCACACACACATACAGCCCAGGCTTTGTTCCAGTCATGTTTACTCACAAGGCAAACAGTTAGGCATTGTTTCTGCTTGATAAATTGTAGCTGTCCAGCTAGGAAAGATCTTATTCCAGCTGGTTAGAGTCGTTTTTATTTCTTACCTCCTCACCCTCCCTCTGCAGTAACTTACAAATCCAGCTTACCCAGGCACAAAAAGAACAAGTACGAGCTGCCCCTTGGCTTTCTTCTCACTTTGAATTGACACTGACTTAAACAAAGTCCTCATCTCTAGTGCCAGCAGAGGTAAAATCCTTAGGAAGCATGGCTTGAAAAGTGAACTGACACTTGACAGCTGTCGCAAAGACGTTAAGGTCCCGCACCTTTGTTGTTACTGTTAGGAGCAAGAGAAGAGAGAGATCCTTTCACAGTCCCCACTCAAGTGCTCTCAGCTTGTCAGACACTAGAGAAGAATGGTCATTTGACAGTGTGGGAGCACAGTCATAGGAATCTCTCATCTATTTCCTGCCTAATAACTCATTTGGCTTGCATAGCACCTAGTGTGGTAGGTACTGAGCATCCACTGTACAACACCAAATGTCATGTACAATTCTGTAACACCGGGCTTAGAAAATGAGTATGAGGGTGCTCTACCATCAGAACAGAGCCACTCCTTTTCTGTTAGACAGACATAGGAAGTAATACCAAAATGCCACTGTTTGATTTATACCGTCTTTCCATCAAGCAAATTCATTACCTTTTGTAAGACAACTTACTGCTTTAGAAAGATGTTAAGGCTCTACCACAGCAGAAGAAACACAAGTCTCAAGGAGATGACAGTGTTCACATAGAAGAAGTGGCAGAATCAGACTGGTGTTAAGTGAGATAGGTTCTGTTACAGATCTGCAGTGGTCCTGGGAATACAGAACCAAACTGAAATTCCTGGCTCACTGGCACCTACTGTCCTGTTCCTAAAGACACCATATCAGATAAGGTCCACCCAAGCATGCTTGTTTGTTAGCTTCACTGTTCTGTCAGGACGGCAGTTTCAGAACCTCTTCCCCATCTTGGGCACCTTTCCTATGAACCATCATAATGTGTTCTCCTTTGTGTACTGTGAATTCAAACATCAGTTCCTACTAGCATTTGTGAATAATAGGACTGCAGCAAGGACAGAGTTAATCTAGGTAAACCACAACCATGATCCAAAGTGCACCAAGCAACACATCTCTTCCCATTGCCCACCATGAGGCTTGGGCCCTGTAATTGCAGTGAAAACAAAATTATTGGGAAAAAATGAGGACACACAACATCCCTACAGACAATAATTTCTTTTGGTGGGGAAGGGTTTGGGAAGGGTGGGGGTGGAGGGGTGAAGACCTAAGAGCACAGGATTGGCAATTGGTTCCACCTCTCTGGGCCACCAAAGGCAGATCCAGTTCTGAGGATTTAAGCAGCCCATGCCACTACCAGAAAATCAACTCCAAAACTCATTTTCCAAATAATCTTACTTATGTTTTGTAGCATTTTGAAACTGTTTTCCTTTCCATTTTTTCCCCTTCTGTAATTAAAAGCTAGTGCTCTTTACCTCCAAATAGCCACAAACATACAGGGGAGTCCTTCACACCATAGTTTAGAGCTGAACTGATACAGTCCTACATAACCCTGACCTTGGACTCCTGACCAAACAGTAAGTGTTTAAAGCAGGGCAACTTAAGGACTATAAAGCAGGTCACAAAATACAAATGTAGCAAGCAGAACATGACCCCAGAGTTCTTCCATTATTAACCCCACCATCAGTATACAAACCAAACCTGAGACAGCAGTGTTAATGCTTCCACTGCTTTGCAATTAACATGCTTTTTAAAATTTTTTTGCGTGACAAGCTTGTGTGCAAGAACTCAGAGCTGGGTGACCCAGACATCAATTTCTCCTTTAGAAGAGGAAATTGTGCTTGCGGGCACTGGTGAGGGAAGGCATGCACAGCTTCAGTTCCATGAGGCTAGCTCATACCAGCAGATCTCATGACTGCCCCTCTTGCTTGTGCTTCCAGTTACTAAGAATTCTGTAGATAAAGTTCAGTTTATCTGCAAGGAGGAAGTTACTGCCGGATGCAGAGAGTCAGGAAAGACAGCAGCCTATTGCACAGAGCAATAATGTTAGAGGAACACTCCTTTTCCCACAGATTGGAAAACAAGGCAATTAACCACTCAAGTGCCATGCCATGCCACTATGTCCTGGGCTCACTGCTTCAGGAAACTAGAAGGGAAAAACCTTTTCTCTTAGAACTTATCTGGAGAAAAGTAAACTATTGAAGCTCTTTGATAGCCTGTGCTGACAGAAATAAGAAGCCTTAAAATTAGAGGCTCTGAGGCAGCGATTATGTACCTTGCACTGCAGCAGGTATCAAGTCTGCTCTTGACTCTTGGGCTTAATGGTTAGCCAAGAGCACAATACCAGGAGAACTCATAGCTGCTGGTCCAGCTCAGCTGTCAAAGGTCAAGGCAGCTAGAGAAAGCCCTGTACACTAAAGAGTTGATCACACAATTGTTTCGAGAGTCACTTGGGCTATCTTTGGAGGGCACTTCAAAAGCTGAGCTGATCTGAAAGAACATAGATAACCAGGACGTTCTCTTCTCACAAGTGCTATACTCAGTCATTCGGTTTTGCTCAGGTAGGAGGTTTGAGGGTAAGTGATATCTCAAATCAGGCTGCCAAACCCTGAATTATATTTGTCAAAATTATACTTCTGACAGATGGCTATGTTTCTGTGGAACTAAACCACACAATGCCCATCCCTGTGCTCAGAGACACTTGCTCAGAAAGTAGCTTCAGAAAGATGCATGTCCTCACTCTTCCTGGGAAATGTCTTAAGCTAGATGAGGTATTTCCAGACTCTTTGGATGGAGCATGAATGCTGGGCAGGCTGTTTGACCTCTGCAAGCTGCTGTACAGAGACAGAGGCTCGGCCTTGCAACAGACCTTCTCTGCACTTGCTTCATGCATCCAAGCAGACATTAGTCATCCGTGCACAACATGCCTGCCAGCACTTGTGTGTCAGAAGCCCTCAGAGGATTTAACAAGCCAAAGAGCAAGAGACCTGTTTTCTCAGAGGAAATATTTTCTCCCTAACATCATGGAAAGAAACCACCACAATCTCAGAATACTTAAAGAAGACCACTGTTACACCTGTCTACAAGTGATGCTGCCCAAGGCTCATCATGTCTCCCAGAAAAACAGCCATCCCCAGGGGTGGTGCAGATATAGCATGCGACAGATTGGAGGTGGCAATGTCACAAGCTGCAGAGGTTGACAGAACCTCCCCTGTTCAGCTGCTAAACAGGTGACAGGAAAAAAGTTAAAAAAGTCAAACCTTCCCATGGTTATTCCCCCATTCACCAATTCTTCTCTGGAGGGTTGAAAAAAGCAGATTTAAGGGCAAGTGCCTCATGAAGCCCAAAGACAAGCCTCCCTGCGCCGAAAATTAATGACTGGTTTGCTCTATTCCAGCATATTGTAATCCAAGCTCTTGGCTGGCAGGCAGCCACAGAGCTGGCTCTCCTGTAATAACTGAAGATGGTGGATCAGGATCTTGTTTAAGAAGAGCTACCACCTGAGTTTGGAGACAGCAACCTCAAACCTCAGAAGCTGGGAGGACTTGAAATACTCCCAAGGGTGTAACATGCTGTGTGCATCCCAGCCCAGGCCTTTGCCCCGTCTACTTCCAACTGCTGCTTTATGGGGGAGACTTGAAGTTCCTAGTTTGCAATGTCATTTTATTTTTTTAATGCTTTAGGATGAAAGTCCTCTGGGACTTGCTCACTTCAAGGAGCCAAGGCCCATCGACTCAGTCTTTACACAATCAACGTCTTGCCACTTAGCCAGCCTCTACAGGGGCCTTATATCTGCATATCCTGATAAGATAAGGGCACATCAAAGGTGTGACTAACTCCATGATTGTCTCTCCGAGCTCCTTTAGCTTTGTCCCTGCAGCGTCGTTACTTTGAAGTACAAACCGTTTGCATAAGTCCTTCAGGGCAATCTCTACCTTCTGTTCAGCACAGTGTAGCTGTCCCTCTGCCAGAGATAAGTTACAGCACAAGCCCTACCTGGAGCTTAGAGGAAGCAGGGTGCCGTAATCACTTGGCTTTAACAGCCACCCTGCTCTAAGGCATTAGTCATCCCAGGGCTTAGGTGTCACCTCACTAACCTCTTGGTGCAGTGCTTCACCAAGTAGAGTGACTGTAATTCAGGGCCATAGTAAAGCCTGAGCCAACATCTCTGTTAGTACACATGTTCTCTAGGGTTCATTATTTTCTGCTGAAGGCCACCTTCCTCATTCCTTCAGGAAAATGGGACACTATGCACAAACATCTTGTAGCTGATTCAGTACCAAGTCCAGCATTTCCCAAGCACTTAGTGCAGGTTAAAAATCTCTCCCGTTCAGGAATAAATTGATGCCTCCTGCAGGCTCTGCTTGAAGGGGTAGCAGGTACCAGCTCCCAGCAGTAACGAAACCAGTACCCCTTATTGGGTTTGCCCC
The DNA here is from genome assembly GCA_024733675.1 of Psilopsiagon aymara. Taxonomy (NCBI): domain Eukaryota; kingdom Metazoa; phylum Chordata; class Aves; order Psittaciformes; family Psittacidae; genus Psilopsiagon; species Psilopsiagon aymara. Next base: position 16,558 of record JANRGW010045253.1, on the reverse strand, counting down.
TAAAATGAATTTAGGATTATGGCACTGATGTGCTCTTGCTTACACAATTTAAGGTTTCAGTGGAGCAATTTTCAGTTACAAATATAGCCAAAATAAATACATGCCAGCAAAGTTCAGAACCAGCTGCAGTAAGCATCAGTGCTATGATGCACAGGCTGAAGACATTGCACAAGCTTACATCTGTATCCAACAAGAAGTTACATAAATACCTTACAGAAGAAGAGAACCAAGTCACAAATAGACTTCATCTCCCAGGAGCAGACTCCCCACAAACAAAATAAAGAGCAAGAAAGCTGCTCACTTTCCTTTGTCCCTTTCTATTGTTCATGGGTCAGATCCAGGGTCCTGGCTGATCCTTGCTCTGGAGGAAGCAAGGCCTTTAAAAAGGCACTCACACAATCATACTGGGAGTTGCAGGGATAGCTGCTGCTTGTTCGGCATGCCAGGTAACTGGGAACAGAAACCCGAACACATCCCAGTTGGACACTGAAAACAAATAGTGCCACTTCCATAACCTGTTCCTCACAAATTCCCTCTCTGGTGGAAAGCATGTTTTTAATAATGTAAACCAGACCTGAATTGGATCACATCTCTGAGCCCTCCTAGTGTGGTACACCTGTAAGCGGTAATCCCAGCTTCTCTCTTTCTTTGAAGCTCTTGGCTCTTAACACAAAACCTCTCTCTTCCATCCCTTCATACCAGCTTGTCAGACATCCATGTACTATTTTATGCAGGTAACAAAGTCTTTGGCAGGGTGCTTGGGCTGAAGCGCAGGTAACTGCAGCCAAAAAGTAAAGTGATTCCTCCCCAGAGTTGGGGTTCCATCCCATAGGTAGCTACCGCTCTTGAGACGCAGAGTCAATCTGAGCAACAGAGTCACTTTGTAAGTGTAACCTAGCCTTCCATTCTAAGGTATTGATATGCTTTCTGGACAGGACATGGCTAAACAAAGTGATCTGCACTACCTCAGAGCTGGTGGCAGTCTGCTGGTCACATAGGTTAGCGTGTTGTGTGTCATCCAGTGGTGTGTAAACTTTATTATTCTAAAATAATAAATTATTTAAAGTTATTATGAATAAATAAATTATTCTATTTATTCTAGAATAAATTATATCATTCTTAAATAAATTATTATTCTAAAATAATAAATTACTATTCTAAAAGCAAAGTTATCCAGTTAAGAACAAGGGTGAAGGATGTTTCATGCTTTCTGACCTCAGAGTCTTTCTGTACACCTGGACCCAAGAGATGCCATCAGCTGGTTCCAGTGAGTCCTGTTTATAACATACATTTCTCTTTTCAAATCAAATACCTGGAAAAAACAGCTTGGCAATGAAATGATAAAATCTAGTGGAAGCTACAGAGAAGTGTTGTTTTCATCATTTGAAACCACCTTGGTCTTCTGACGTGCAGAGAATTCAGTGTTTGAGAGGGCTGTTTTTTTGGGTGACAGAGGGGGAGTTGCAATTCTCTTCACACACTGAGCACATTGACAGTAGAGGCGCAAAAAGCAAGAACCAGTCCAGACAGGGAAGAAGGGAAAGTAAGAGAAGGGGAAGAAAGAGGAGGAGAAGGAAGGGGAAGGAAGAAGAAGGGAAAGAAAGGGAAGGGAGGGAGCTATAGATAGGTGAAAAAACCAAACCCCAGCATTCTTCTGATTCAGGGACCCAAAGCTCATATTCTGCAGCGTACAGATTGGTGCGCCTTTCCCCAAAGAGAGGGCTGTGGCTTACAGCAGCTCATGTATGAGCAGCAAGAGCAAGGAACCAGCCTCCTGACACAAGCCCAAAGAACACACATTTTAATTTCACATGCACAGCCTGCATGTGTCATTTCAGGTGGTTTCTAGAAGTAGATGGGGCATGGTCATAATCACTTGGTGAAACATGCTCTTCCTGTATTTGGAAGCAGGTTGTCCAGTGATGCTGTTGGCATAATTTCCAGTCTGGCTGTCAGGATACTATTAGGGGATGCTGTTACAGCAACAGCCTTGAAAGCCTCAGCTGACACTTCACTAGCAGATTGGTTTTCCTGGGACACTCAGAGTCTTCTGATGTAAAGGTGCCAGGTTAAAATGGAGTAACTGGATCACAAACAGCCAGTGTGGACATTCCCATTCATAAATGAAGCACCGTTCATTTGCCTTCCCTTACTTCAGTGCACATGTAAGAAGAGAGAAAACAGAGGATTTTTTAAGGGTTAGGAGACTGAAACTGAGAGCAATAAGGAAAAGCTTGAAGTGGCAAGTGTCTAGAGATAAGAACAATCCCTGTATAATAGGCTTACCTGTCAGATAAGACACAGGCATCACAAATGCCTTGGCATGGTTACAGCCACGCAGCTCCTTCCTTCTATGAATTAAAATCATTGCAGAAGTTTAGCCTTTCTCCAAGCATTTTTGGGTACTTCCCATGTATGAATGACAGGATGAGAATCAATAAGCACTGTTCTTCCTAAATCAGACACCTCAAGAATTGAAACCTCATGGACTGCAGTTGCAACTGTCCATTTAGTTTGTTAAATGCCAGATCTCTTGTGCAAAAGCAAATCAGCTTCTTAAAGCCAATTTAGATAATCCCATGATCCCTGGAACAAACAGGCAGGATTTCCAAGTACAAAGATGGCCCTGTAGTCAGCATCTCTGAAGTTGAAAGGCCCTTTGTTTCAGGCAATCAGCATCATTTCCAAGTTTTCTCAGAAGCTGATGTAAAGAGAACCTCACTTCAACCTCCTTTTTGTAGAGGGTAAACCTTTTTCTCCTAACGTACAGAGCTCCTCCAACACAGGGTAGTTGTTCTAAGACACACACACAAATGCATCCTATACCCAACCTGCCTTCGTTGCTGTTATCCAAAGTCCATTATCCATTTTGCTGAGGAGTCTTTTCTTTTTCTACCTATAGTGTAAGGCAGTTTGCAGTTCATCCCTGGTGATCTCAAACTGACAGGCCAGCAAAACATTGCATAAAGCACAAAAGAGTTTGCTTTCCTTGGCAGCACACCCAATTCTGTCATATTAATGCTCTGCCAACAGCTATTGTCCTTGACAAGTGACTCTGCACTGGCAGAACAGGAACCACTGAAAAAAAAAAAAAGAAAGAAAAAGAAGTTTTCCATGTGCTGCATTGCATCTTCTGTGCCTTGAGGAAGGTTGAAATGTCTGCGAACACTGGGAAGTTCACATCCCCTGGAAAACAGAACTAGTTTACAAACCTCAGGCTCAGCACTTTGGCATTGGAAGAAAGAAACACTATCCAGGAGAAGTCAGCCACAAGATGGCACAAGATGGAGTCGAAGAGACTTAGGCAGACTCCGCAGAGCCAAGCAAGATGCAGTAAGTTGGTGGACAAGGCTGTATTGCATTTGTGTTCCTTGAGGTTTTGGTTCGCTTCTTTCCACAACAAAATCAATTGTGGAGAAGAGAAAGCAATACATACACATCTGGACTTGTCCCCTCCCTTATAGCAATTAAGCATGCAGCCAACTGACTGCACGCATCATTACTTTTGTTTCTCTTTGCTTGGAAGACAGCACAGAGATAATGAGGAAAGGGTATTCACACCACATAGGGATGGGCAGTCAAGTTAGCAGAGCAGTCAGTCCACAACTGACTTCTTTAGAGGAGAGGAGGTAAAAAGCATTTTGAGGAGCACAAAAACACCACTGAAATATCCTGTCCAGGTTCCACTTTGTTAATGTCCTCTCATTTGTGATAAAACAAAGTGCAGAAGTGTTCCCAAACCATAGAATCATAGAACCACAAAGTAGTTTGGGCTGGAAAGGACCTTAAGATCATCTAGTTTTTTAAAAAAAAGGAAATGAAAGAACATTATGAGTCACAGAAAACTTCCCCCATGCATAAACAGAGCTGAAGGGGTATTTCTGAAAGCCAATGAGACCAGAAAGTACAGAACTGGTATGTTTATCCATCCAGTGGCACCAGTACAGGGCACTTAGCCATTGGATAGCTATTAGCTTCTGTAGAGGGACTGTATCTCAATAAGGCCTTGAGGAAGTCTGTAAGTACTAATTTTCACCAAGGAATAGAGTTACCTGAGTGAGCCCAGGCTGTGCTTCAAAGAGATGTTATTCTGCTGCACCAGCTGCTCATCAACATGCTACGAACCGCTATCCTCACAGGAGATATTTGTGTTCCCTACTAAAGAAGTTAGAATGTGTTAAGCTGGAGGTCATGGTGTGTGTTATAGGCAGATAAACCTAGAAGTTAAAAGGATACCCAGCCATGCTGTGCCAGCTGCTTCTGCGAGGAGAGATCTTTGAGCATGAAAAATCAAGTCGTTCAAATCTCCATTTGCTTTCAGCTAGACAAATGTCATATAATCACAGTTGGAAGGGAGCATTTACCACTTCTTTGGGCAACCTGAGTCAGTGCCTTACTAACCTCACAGTAAAGAACTTACTTATACCTAACCTGAACTTCCCCTGTTTCAGTCTGAGCTCATCACCCGTTGTCCTATCACTGAGTTCCCAGCAAAGGGTCTCTCTCTGGCATCCTTGTAGGCCCCTTCAGATATTGGAAGGCTGCTCTGAGGTTTCCATGCAGCTTCTCTTCTTCAGGCTGAACAGCCCCAATTTTCTCAGCCTGTCTTCATACGGGAGGTGTCCTGGCACTTTGTGTAATCTGCAGAAGAATTTCTCCCCCCCATCACTTTCATTCTGCTTTTAAGACAGCAGAGAAAAAGGACATGTTCCTTTCAAAGCACCTGTAAATCATGGCATAGAATATCGTGTGTCTGTCTTACTTTATTGCTGATGTTTTTATCCCTTTCTTGTTTTGGTATATTAGGCAAACCTTCCTTTCTCTGATGAAATAGCAAAAAACATCCTCTGCATATTTAAAGCAGGAGAAAGACAATCTCCATAAAATGCTTTTGCTCTGCTTTTGTGGGAGAATGTGTGTGCCAAAAGATGAACATTTGCGAACAAGATCTGACTTTTATGGAAACTCATTATACTTGTAGACTTTAAACAGAAATCCATGGTCACTGTGCTGACTTTTGTAGCTTCTACTGGTATTTCCACCGACCTTTTCTCTTTTCATACTTACACAAGACTGCTTCATCTCCCACCCCAGGAGATTGCCTGTGAGTTTTGAATAGAGTCACTTCTTTTCATAAACTGCAAAAATGTTCCCAGTTTTGCAGCTGAGAGTCACCTATGCATGTGCAGAGCTTTAAAGACACAGTTCTTAAAGGTGTCTGGGGATTTGACTGCTCAATAAAACTGAGAGAAATTGAGTGTCCCAATGCTCAGAGGTGCTTTGGAAAAATCTTCCGCTAAATGCAGCAGCTTAATGAAGATATAAAGTTGCATAAAGACATTTTCATTTTTATTTCTGAACAACAGCAACAAAAAAATAAAAATCAAGGGTTATTTCCACGCAGTGGAAACTTGACAGGCGTTAAAGAATATCACTAATTCCCACAGAGGCAAAGCTTATTCCATTCTTCTGGACTACAATCCAGTTTGCAGCCCTGTTGTTTCTTTCTTGAGTTATGGTCCTGTAAAGTTTAGGCTGGAGCTTGCTGTGCTTGCTTTTCTGAGGCCTGTTGTGCTTGTGGTGTTTGAAGTACTGTGGGACTGCGCCCTGTGTTGCTGAGGGCAAAGCCCTGCCTGCTGACAGCCAGAGCTCCTGGCTTGCCTTCTTTTAAGCACCCTATATGTGCTGCTTCTTCATACAGGCCTGCTGAGCTTCAATCTGTCACCCAACAAAAGAAAAGGGCTTTAATAACATGCCTGAAAAGCAGATTCCTGCTTTCTGTGATGTGTAAGGTAGCTCTGTATTTCTAAATGCATTTAAAGTTTAAGTGCAGCTGTAAGCGAGGATTTGATTGCTCTGTAAACTGTCACCACATTTTCTTAGGTGGTGCATCCAACAGGTGACTATAACCACTTTAGAGAGCTTTGCTACCCCATTACTGTTCATGTGTTGAAAGCTTTTTAATTTACAGGGGGTTTAGCCAGTCCCTTGGCTTCTTTCATTTTAGAGCTGTACATATGAGCTCGGTGAATCATGCAGTCGAGAAACATGGTGAGAATCAAGAGAAATGAGAGATGTGCTGGTAGGATGTTCGGTTATTGATAAGCTATCTTTTTACTAGGCAGGAGCTATAAACAGCAGATCATTTACTGAAAGATGGCTCCAGAAAGATGTATCTATGTCAAGCTGACCATAGTATTTAGATAAAAATTACTTGCATGAATTCTGAAGCTCACAAAATAGCTGAGGATTGCAAAACACATCACTCTTGTAATATCTTCATGTTTTTCTAGACACAACCTGTGAAGTGGTTGGCTTAAGTAGTAACTCAATCCAGAGGTTGGCCTATAATGAGCAAAAGTACTTACTAGGCAGAGTAATTCCCTGGTTTCCTCAGTGATAATTTACTAAATGCCCATATTGTGAGAAGGGAATGCACTACTCCAAACAGTAGCAACTTTGCAGGAAGCTCTACATCTTATCAAATGGCTTGCTTGAACAAGTTGCTGACACTTACCCAGTAATGACATCAAGCTTTGCTTTTGCCAAGTATTCATGGTGTGGAAAAGGGGCAATTAGGACTCATTTTGCTTTGCAGAACAAAGTTTCCTGCAATCTGAAGTATTCGCTAAGCAAGACGCATGTCGGGGTGATTTACTATGAGAGGTCGTGCAGTCTGTCAACAGGCAAGTACTAGGGAGAGGGGGGAGATTTGGGATTTCTTGGAGAGCATGGAATTGAATTATTAAGGAAACCTCCTCTCTCCCAGAAGCTGGCTAGCTGGGATGATTTTTCACCTGCGAGCTCCCTACAGACATTTGCTTTTGCTCTAGGTCTAGGGACTCTTCATCAGGGACTGTGGTAATAGGGCAAGCGGTAACAGCTTCAAACTGAAACAGAGGGAGTTCAGGTTAGATATAAGGAAGAAGTTCTTTCCTGTGAGGGTGGTGAGGCACTGGAAGGGGTTGCCCAAAGAAGTGATAAATGCTCCATCCCTGCCAGTGTTCAAGGCCAGGTTGGACAGAGCCTTGGGCAACATGGGTTAGTGTGAGAAGTCTCTGCACAGGGGGTTGCAACTGGAATATCTTATGGTCCTCTTCAACCCAAACTATTCTGTGTTTCTATGATATCCTGAGTGCACTCTGGTGATCTTCCTGCAGTCATTAAATTCTGATATATTAGGTCAGGAATTAAATTGGGACCTGTGTCATATAGCCCTGGTAATTCTGGTAACTGCTTTCTTGCCATTGCTTTGCAACTGGTGGAAAGTGGAGTATGCTGAAGCAAATATGCCAATATAGTTACCTGTGTTGCTGGAAGAACACTGCTAAACCTGTTAATGGACATGCAGGGGGACAGCACATGAAGAAGCTGGTGTGGAAGATTTTTAAAGCAGTCTGAAACATGCTGTTGAGACTTGAAGTGACCTCTTGTTTTCTGTGCAGCTTAGTGCAAAGCTCCCCTTCTTGGCTGTCTTCTGTACATCATTATCTTGTCTTCAGTTCTGCAAGCTGTAGTCAATTGACAGTACTGATAGCTAAAGCTGTTTCCCCAAAAGGGAGTGCATGCAGGAAGAAATACAAATCACACTTAAGTCACAGGGACGATGTTTCTATTGAGGGCCAAGCCTTAAGTTGCAGCAGAAAAATGCTGGCAGAGAGTGTTAACTTCCCTTCCCACCTGCTGTCTGGAGACTCAGCTGTCTCTTTTAATCTATTCCCTGCACAGAAGGATATTTATTGTCAAGGTGGAAGCCAGACCCATAAAGAGAAACTTGTCACTGATTTTTCAAGGGTTTATTTTGTTCTATTGAATTTATGCTGAGTTAAATACAGCAGCCCATGGTACAAGCAAAGTTAATTGTTTTATAAGGCTAGTCTATAGGGAACATGGTAGAGATGGCTTTTATTAAAAAGAACTTGTAATGATTCCAGTATTTAATTCACACTGAGCAAGGCACACGCTAAAACAAGAGGGTGTGGATTAAGTCCTGGACCTCCAAGCATGGCCATGAACATGTCTTCTTTCTAATGCAGTTTTCTGGCAGCAATACAGTTTAGTGTTTCAACATGGGTACCTGCATCAGCAAGTCTTCCCATGCTCCTGTAGAGAATATTTTCTGGAATGCTCTGAGGGGCTTCCAGGCTGTGTTGTGTGTGCTACCTGGGCACTGCCTGGTGCTGCATGTGTCCCATACTGGGTCAGACACATGGCTGGGAAGTGCCTCACTGTACTTCTCTACTAGGTTCAAGGCGTGCTTTTGGCAGTACCCCGTGGACATGTGAGGGGTGAGCAGTGATGGGCTGAGTAACCTGGCTCTGCAGCCAAGCCATGGGAACCAGGGAGAACTGCACTGCCTATGTGAAGCTGGGGAGAAGATGGAAGTCTTTAAGCAGCTTTTTGTCAAGACAGTTGCAGAATTAGCACCTCCTGCCCTGGTCTCTAAGTGATTCCTTTGGTTTTGGAACAGTTTAGGAACCACTGCAGTGCTCATGATTTTACTTCGTTGGCGTGACATGCTTGAGCTCTGTGATCAAGGATTGCTGTGATCAAGGATTTTGAGATCCCACTTGGAGCACTGTATCCAGTTCTGGTGTCCCCAGCATAAGGACACGGAACTGTTGGAGCAAGTCCAGAGGAGGCCATAAGGATGATCCCAGGATAGAGGACCTCCCATACGAAGACAGGCTGAGAAAATTGGGGTTCTGATTCTGTAATTCTATAGATGTTTCTATATTCTATGATACTAAAAGGATGGGCACATTTTCTTGAGAGCAGCTCTCTTAGAAGAGAAGCTGGAGCCTAGATCTAGTATTGTGGAAGTAATTAGGTGGCTGTTTCCCCCAGTCTGATGCATCACCTGATATTCCATTTCCAGCATGCTTCTTCCAGCGAGGTGACACCACCTGCTGGCAGCCTGCAAAGCTGCTTCTGCCTCTCCCTGTGCTCCAGGCAACTACCCAGATTCTGTGCTCATAGTGCTCTAAAGCTCAGACAAGGCATCAGTTAAGTTTTCTCTTAAATGTATTCCCCACATCTTGGTGACAAGGATGCACACACATAGAATCATAGAATGCTTTGGGTTGGAAAGGACCTTAAGATATTCCAGTTTGAACCCCCTGCCATGGGCAGGGATGCCTCACAGTAGACCATGTTGCCCAAGGCTCTGTTCAGCCTGGCCTTCTGCTCTGCCCGGGACTGGGCATTTACCACTTCTTTGGGCAACCCATTCCAGTGCCTCACCACCACCACCACAGTAAAGAACCTCTTCCTTGGATCTAACCTGAACTTCCCCTGTTTCAGTTTAAACCCATCACTCATTCCTATGGGAGGTGCTCCAGCCCCCTCATTATCCTCATGGCCCTCCTCTGGGTTTGCTCCAACAGCTCCATGTCCTTCTTACACTGAGGACACAGAACTGCACACAGTGCTCCAAGTGGGGTCTCTCCAAGTGGAGCAGAGCAGAGGGGAAGGATCACCTCCTTTGACCTGCTGGTCACGGCCAAGATACAGATGTTTTTCTGGGCTACGAGCACACACTGATAGTTCATATATGGATTTGAATAGATGTGCTGAAGGTCTCCATGAAATCCTGACTGCATTTGGCAGTTGGGAGGTGAAAAAGCAAGTACTCCCTTTGTCTGCTCCTGCTCTAGGATTTTGTAGAAGGTCATAAGATCACCAGGAAATGGAAGATGACTCTGTCTTCAAGAGATAAAATAATGCCAACCCAGGGAGAAAGTGCAAAGGTGTGAAAGCCTTCATGACTCTTTATTACAGCTGTGATAGCATGAAATACCACAAATAAAGACCAGCATCACTTCTACCACAGAAACAGGCATTTCCCTTCTCTGGTAGCCTGTTAGATTTAGGGGTTTTTTAGAATGGTCTATTGAAAACAGCTCCTTTACAGACTACATCCATAATTGTGCAAGATGATGATTAGATTAGCAGCAACTGAAATGGGAGGTGTAAGATCAAAACCAGACACTCATGCAAAAAACACAACCCCAAGCACAGAACAAAAAGGCTCCCAGGGAGGATTATTATTTCTGTGAACAGAAATACCCATGTGAAAGTAAATGTGCCCATGCAGAAACTGCAGCTGTACGGAGGCTGGTCTTGTAACTTGGTCCACATGAGAGAAACAGAAAAGCAGCTCCACCATGAGCTGAGAAGCTGCTCTGTGTTGCAGGGGCAGAAGGAAGTTTTTACCTACTCTCCATATGCTTTGATTTATGCTGGCCAGAGCAATACATTGTTGCCATGTCCTTGCCAGATTGTTGTGGCTTCCACCTTCAGTTTCAGAACTTGAAATTGCTGTGTAAGCATCCCAGCCTCTTTTTCTATGGTAAAAGATACTGGGGCAATCCTGAAGCTTGACTATACATCTTCTGTGTCCTCCAGGGACGGTGAAATCTGTGGCAAGCACTCCCCAGCTTGAAGGTGGTATCAAACACAGTGGATTTATTGGAAAAGAATGCAGGGTTTAGGCAGTTAGTTGACAAAACCAGCTAGAAATGGAGGAAGTTTGACTGTTTCCACTGCTCGGAAGTTACATCGCATTTTCTTACTGCTGTGTAGCTGCTGAAGCTGTTTTGAAAGTTAGTACTTTCAAAGATGCTTTTCCCTTGCAGACAGCCACAGTCTTTGTGTTTGGCAGTATCAGCCTCTGATTTAAGCACAATTTACCCAGACCACAGCATGTGGCAAGATAACCGTCAGTGTGGAAAGAAGCACCTCTTTATCCTGGTGCTTAATGAGAAAGCAGTGAGCATGTTGCAATTTAACACTTAAACATTTAAGAGCTTTGCCAAGTAAAGGTCACTGAACAGGTGAAATGCAACAGTATGTGTGAAAAGTGCTGGTTTTCTAAAGATCAGTCTCTGCTGTTGTTAGCCCATGTTCACCCCATCATGGCTTTTTGGCCTAAATGCTGATGTATGGAGGTACAGATATCTGATTCTCCTTCAAAAAACAGCTCCTATGCTCTCATTGGGGGGGGAGGGGGGGGCAGCAGGAGTAATTCATTCAATGGAATTCACAACTCAACAGTGAAAACTGGTGCTAGAAAGAAATAAAATGAGTCAGACTCACCTATTGGAAGTTTTCTTTTGCTTTTGCTTTTTTCCTTTCTAATTTACTAAAGGAGTACATTTTTTAGGAAGCCTGCTAGAATTAATGGCTTGTTAGAAAGGGAAGGTTGGTGGCCCCTGTTATGATTTTACTGGCAGTGGTTTAAACAGCTCCTGTGAAAATGAAGAGGTGCTTTCATTGTAGCTGATGCTTTCAAGTTTAGATGAAGACTTCTTTTCCTAAGTTCATTAAGATACCCAAGTGCAATTTCTTCTCTAAGGAATTCAGGTCCAGGGCTGTTTTACATAAGCTTGAAAAGATTCCTATTTCAATTACAGAAATGAAAACAAGTGTGTGCAGAAGGATTTGCCCCAGGTCACCTAAATTTAGCTTCATTATTTTAGCAGAGCCAACTTCCTTAAGAAGATCTGAGGTTATGATGGGGACTTCCATTGGAAATTATATATAGGTAGAGGTATAAGCTGTAAATAGGTATAGATACATATTTATGTAGTATTTCCAAGTAAATCCTGTGCTGTGTGACAGCACAGCAGGTGGATTAAATGCAATGATGCCAAACTCTTGAGGGGCAAAGTGGGCTTGGAAGATCCCAAAGGGTACCTCATCAGTCTCTGAAGTGGGTCTGCAGCATCTGTGCATATTTATTGTTTCTCAGGAGCTGAGTCACTCTCAGTGCTTACATCAGTCAATGAGCCTAGACTAGGAACATGCACAGCTAGGCAAACAGTTCAGTTGTTTCAGTTTGCAGTCAAATTAAAGGCTTTCTTAAGTTGATGTAGTGTGGTCCATCATCATAAGTAATGCCATAAATTTTAAGGGCTTAATACTAAGGGGTTTGAAATCTTCAGAAGCTAAGAAGTCAGTGATGACAGAACAATGTTACTGCCTTTATCAGCTCATCTCTACATTCAGCATGCCTCAAGGTGGACTGCAGAAATCATCATCGCAAAGCAGTCTTAATCAAATGGCAAGCTTCCTTTCGGTTGAGGTTTGCTTCTGAAGTGCAGCACTGTGACTCACTTCTCATCAGTGTTGTGGGGAATCTTTCAAAGAGAAAAGAAGGAAGAAGAATGCTGTCACTGCATTGTACCCTCTGTTCCCCCACTCCAAAGTTAGATCTGGTCTACCACAAAGCAGCCTCCAGATTCTTTCTCTTCTAAAGGCTAGCAGAAAGATCCCCTAGAGGGGATTTCTATAACTGTGTGTTGTTACTGCTTCTTGAATTTCAAGCTTTACTTTTTTTTCATCCTGGTATGAGTCATTATAAAACAGAGAATTCATCTTCATTTGGGGGTTCAGTGACATCAAGACTATTGCAAAAAACAATAGTAGCAGATTATCAGGAGGAGAATTTTCCCATTACACAACTATGAGCCGAGTGTAAATACTGGTTTTATAAAAGATACAATTTTACATGTAAGGCAAGTATGTGAAGTAATTCTAATAGAACAAGTAGAAACTGTGGGTTTGGCACTAATACATCACTTGTTCAGGAAAGGCAATGGCTGTCAATGCCCCAGTCCATTCATTTTAGTGGGAAAGCCTTGAGGGTCGCTCTGCATCTTCGGATATGGAGTCCTCCTGCCAACAGAGCCACACTGAAAGCTGATTGCAGCATCTTTTGGGAACTGCCAGTGTTACTGAAGAAGCAGCTTCAAAGTTTGATGTTGAGAAGGTCTTAAGGTGTATCACATTGATGATGTGTTAACTCAAAGGTCCCAAATCCAAACTTGAGTTTTCGTATGTGAATAGCATCACTGCATTGTTTTGCTAAGAGAAGGGGTAGTGCAAGGACAACTTTCCTCTCAGCTTTTAGATTTGCAAAAGCACACAAGTCTAAAAAGGTGGTGGAACCCATAGAGTAAATTTATTCTGATAAATCAATATGTGAGCTTATAGTTTGGTGTGTCGGGGGTTTTTTTTTAGCATTTATTTGACTATCTTTTAGCAGTTTTTTATTGGGTTGGAACAAGATGATCTTAAGGTCCTTTCCAACCCAAACCCTTCTAAAATTCAATGATTCTAATAAGGAAAAAGAAAATCTCCTGCTTCTATACTCTTGCTACATTTTAAAGCTGCTCAAATGTCACATTTTATCCTCTAAGGCCTGTTTCCAAAGATAAGTCTTTGTATCTCCCAGCAGAAGTCCTTCCTGCTCAGGGACTGTTTCATTTAACAGTAACTGTGCATCTTCCTATGGGAGAAATGTACATGCTTTCAGACTTCCATCTATTCTGCCATGCCATGTGGAGAACAGAGGTGATTAAGGTGAATAAAACAGCCACTTAAAAAAGCAGGTGGGTTTTTTACAGGTACAGGCAGCACCTTCAGCCAGCATTTCACAGAGGCACACACAAACACAGAGAAGATTAATGAGCGTGGAAGGCTGGGCGCAAGCATATGAGACTGGGTGTCCCCAGTTCCCCTGACTTCAAATTTCTGCCTGGTTTCTGTAGAAACTGAGGCAAAAATGAATTCCCAAACCAACCTCAATTAACACAGTGAAGTTTATCATTTTCCACACCACTTTACATGTGCTTGAGCTTCTATGTATGATTACATAGGGGTTCTTATAATGCCTTTTTGTAAGAAAATACTTGTATTATCACATGCATCAACAGGGATGGTTCCAAACTATCTCCTGGGTTGGGGGCAGGAGGTATTTACAGGCTTTGTAATTTTTTTCAATCCTAATCCAGTTCTAAATAGAGGAAAATAGCCTTCACTTCTTTTTGATTAAGGTTTGTCTCAGTCTCTAATTTTCTTGTTAAGACTGAAGGAAAACTAGTTTGGCTGGTCCTGACATAGAGGGAAGATATCACTGTAGAAGGTTGGTGATATGGAAACTGAAATAAACCACGCTGAGTCTCATTTAGCTTAAATGAAAACTCTGTGTGTATCTGGCAGAAAATGTCAAAGAACTAAGAGTCATTTGAGGGTAATGGAGAATGGTTCCATCCTTGCTGTAACTGAACTGCTCTCCCCATAAGTTAGTGATCTGCAGGGGTTATCTGAAAGGAAGCACAGTTGGGTGCAGGGAGTAAAAAGGAAAAGCAAAGTGGTATAGCAGTGGTTACTGGTCACAGTCTGGGGCCATGTGAGGCTAATGCTGAATATCAAGGTTATAAGAAAAACTTTTTTACCACTGAATCAAGCTCAAACACTTCTTATAGAGTGAGGGAAGTAGAGTGAGTCACCTCACTAGACAAAGATCATGTGGGTTATTATCAATGGGAAGATTTGTGATACCAAGCATTAGCTCTTTCTGAAGGGTCTGTCCTGGAGGATCAAATGCTGCTGTTCCTGAGGGGTATAGGTACAGATCTGAAGACATGAAAAGCCTGAATTAATGGGAGACAGATCTGGAGGTGCTTGAAAGCTAAAACTGCAAATTTCTGTGCCTGTGTTGGGCACATCACAGGAATGGCTTGGTAGAGTCATGCTGTGGTATTATTTCATAAACACTGCTTCTGCTCACCCTCTGTGGTGCATTAACAGGAGCTAACATACTCCTTTTAGGAACATGCTGAGATATGCTCAAGAAGAAGCTGATATGTGTAAGTTGCTGCCTGCAGTCAAAAATACCACCTGGTGTAATTACCTCACCCAAAGCTATCAGTAAGAAATACATACTTAGAAATAATAATTGTAATGCCAAGATTTCATTACTTTAAATACTCTCTGTCTTTCCCTCTGGAGCTCTTCTAGGCCAACCAAGACATGGAGATAATTATGTTTAATAGTAGCATAAGGATAACTGAAAGTCACTGTGCCCTCCTACGTGATTCAGTACAGCAACACACTGAAATTGAGCTTAGAACATATATATTCACAGGGTAACTTTCATATCGCATTAACAAGCTTTGACACTAATGCTAATTCATCATTAGAAGAGACATGACAAGTAGGCTGATTTAATATGCATTCAGCACTGCAAGATTTCTAGCGTATGCAGTCAGACTTTTGTTACTGTTTGACAACTTGGGATATCTGAATGCTCTGCTTAGTCACAGAGGAGGTGCTGGCACAGTACCGCTCTTCCCTCCTTTGTCTTGGTCCTGATGCAGAGAGCATTTCTTTGAGCAAAGACACACACGTTCAACCTTCCTGACTGTTTTAGTTGAGGTCTCTTTGCAGGCATTGCAGAGAAGTGAAGCAGGCAAGAGCACAGAAGCAGGAGAACATGGATTTGTTGGGTTAAGAAATGGAGCAATTAAGTCACTGCTCCTGATAGAAAGGGTTGCAAAGAACTTGGAGGTTGTTGCTATCTAATAAGTGACAACCTGGCCTTAATCTACGAAACTGAACATCACAAACTTGAAGTGGCAACCAGACTTGTTCTAATAACGGGAAAACCAAACCAAGGAAGGGTGGATTTGCACAGGTCGGGAGAAAAGGAGATAACAGTGCCCAGAAACTATTAAATGCATCACAGAGGGCTGGTTTTCTCAGGCTGATACTTCACCGAAG
Source organism: Psilopsiagon aymara (assembly GCA_024733675.1). NCBI lineage: Eukaryota > Metazoa > Chordata > Aves > Psittaciformes > Psittacidae > Psilopsiagon > Psilopsiagon aymara. The sequence goes on along the minus strand of JANRGW010045253.1, from coordinate 991 downwards.
CTGAGCCTTGAGCAGTTTTCTAGGCGCAATGCTTGCTTGAGAGATGGCCTCAGCATCTGGGGAAGCGCCGAGCTCCGGCGCAGTTGTTCAGGCGTGTGGGTGCTATTCTGTCCATCCCGGAGCTGAAGCCTGAGCAGACGAGCTCATAGAAATAGTAGATGTTTACCGGGCAAATCTCTCGCACAAAGACTAGAAGTAGGAGGTGGGGGTGGCACCAGAGTTACTTTTCATTCACTCGCAATCTTTCTTCCTTCTCCTCTTCCTCCTCCTCTTCCTCTTCTTCCTGCCAGCTATCTGTCCCATACACTGGGGAAGGACTGCAGTTTTCCCACCAGAGCTTTGCTGTAAAGCCATGTTAGTGACAAGCAGGAGGAAAACCAGACACTTAATGGCAGCTGTACTTTGGGGGGGGGGAACTCTGTATGTATCATCTTACCTCTTTTTCTCCTGCTAGCATTCAGGCATTTCAAACAGAAAACCAGAGAGATGCCCAGTGGTGGAGAAGCAAATGCCAGACTGCATAAGCTCAGTCTGTCGGGAGTGTTATGGAATCATGGAATGGTTTGGGTTGGAAAGGACCTTAAGATCACCAGTTGCAACCCCCTGCCATGTGCAGGGACATCTCACACTAGACCATGTCACCCAAAGCGCTGTCCAACCTGGCCTTGAACACTGCCAGGGATGGGGCATACCACTCCTTAGGGCAACCTGTGCCAGTGCCTCATCATCCTCACAGTAAAGAACTTCTTCCTTATATCTAACCTGAACTTCCCCTGTGTAAGTTTAAACCCATCACCCCTTATCCTCTCACTACAGTCCCTAATGAAGAGTCCCTCTCCAGCATCCCTGTAGACCCCCTTCAGATATTGGAAGGCTGCTATGAGGTCTCCATGCAGCCTTCTCTTCTCCAGGCTGGACAGCCCCAACTTTCTCATCCTATCTTCATACGGGAGGTGCTCCAGTCCCATGATCATCCTCATGGCCCTCCTCT
>JANRGW010045250.1:0-13868 GCA_024733675.1 Psilopsiagon aymara | reverse complement strand
CTCTTTGGTCAGTTTGGGTCAGGTGTCCTGTCTCTGCTTCCTCCCGGCTCCCCCTCCTCCCTGGCAGAGCATGAGTCTCAGAAAGTCCTTGGCCAGACCAAACATCACTAAGCCATAACTAAAAACATTGCTGTTATCAGTGCTGTTGTCAGGCCACAAGTCAAAACCACAGCACTGCACCAGCTACCGAGAAGGAGAAAAATGACTGCTACTGCTGAACCCATGACACCAGGGAAGTTGTGAATGCTCCATCACTGGCAGTGTTCAAGTCTGGGTTGGACATAGTTTTGGGTGTCATGGTTTAGTGTGAGGTGTCCCTGCTCATGGCAGGGGGCTGGAACTAGATGATCTTCAGGTCCTTTCCAACCCTAACTGTTCTATGATTCTATGATAGTATTTAGGGTTTTCACATCTACCTGTACCTCCACTAACAGTTGTTGTTCAGTTGAGCAGGCATGAGGTCAAGATTTAAAAACATGAGCAATATGTTAACCTCATTAGGCTTAAGAAATCAGAATGGAGGAAAAAAAATGAAGAAAGAATATAGCATTTGCCATTATTACCTCATTGTATTGTAGAAAAGGCTAGCCACACAGTCAGCTACAGGAGTTCTGATGTGCAAATTTGGAAACAAATATGACACGTTCTTCATGTGCTTATAACCTCCAATTCTCTGAAATAATATTTATTCATGATGACTTACATGCAGCTAATATCCGTGTTGGAGGATAACTTACTGAAAAATTTTACTTGGTAGTATTTTTCATCAGTGCCTCCCTTAGGTCTTCTATGTATTTGTTGATGCCCATATGTGTTCACATTTCAAAATAACCCCCCACAAAAAAAAGAAGTTTGAGATGGGCAATGATTTTAAACTGAGAGAAGGCAATTAGGTTGGACATAAGGAAGAAATTTTTTGGGGAAGGGGATGGTGAGAAGCTGGAGCAGGTTGTCCAGAGAAGCTGTGGGCACCCCATCATTGGAAGTGTTCCAACACAGGCTGCATAGGTTTTTGAGCAATGAAAGATGTTCCTGCCCATGGCTGGTGGGGTTGAACTAGATAGTCCTTAAAGAGTCCTTCCAACCCAAACCATCCTGTGATTGAATAAACTTTAAGTGGCTGAAATTGGGGTTATTTGAAACTTTCTGTAATAAAGCTTCTTAAACTGAATGCTTACTTTTGCACAGACATTTACTGCCTTGTAGATTCTACTTCAGTGAAGAAACAAACTTGCATTGTACACAAGGAAACCCTGAACTGAGTACATACAATGCATAATTTACACAGTAAATACAGATGTATATGAAGACTCACAGCATAATACAGGAACACATAAAAATAAGAGTTTATGTGTGAAAGTGCATCCACAAATGCATCTGGAATTCAGGGAAATAAATAATAAAAAAATGTGCTCTATGGCTGTTTCTACAAAGGATTTGAATTTTCTTGCTTGTTCATAAAAAATGACCTGAAAGTTCAGACTGACAGCCAGATTACATCATGTTATCTAAGCTGTGATAACTGTCATGTGTCTGTTCCTAGAAACTCTAATTATAATATTAATCAAGCTGCTGCAATAATTAATAAAAAAATCATTGGTCTACATTACGTATAACAAGTGGTTTACTAAAAAGATTCAGAAACAGAAGAAGGATCATTTCAACAATCTTTTTTTTTTTCCCCTGTATATACTTTCCTAATTTCTTACCTCTAATTTTCTTGTTCCAGTTTCTCTTTTGTTGAATAAGAATCTTTCACAAGAAAAGCAAAACTAAAGGAATCTTTGCTTAGCTTAAAACTGCGCTTTCAGCTTTGTCATCCGTAACCCTCTACTGTACTGGGTAGGTGGTGACACAACAGGACAGGGTAGGAAGCCAAGTCAATAGTGAAGTGTCCCAGATTTTTGCTTCGTGTTATGTGATTACCTCACCCCGAGACAGAGTGGAGATTCCTCCAACTAAAATGGTTTCTGAGTCTTCAGCTCCTTGAATTACAAGTTGGAATTCACAGCAGACAAGAAACAAGTTTTATTAAGTGTAGATGGATCTGAAGGACTTCAGAACTCAGAGGATTTCTCCTTCCCATTCTACTACAGTAGAAAAAAAGTGTCAAACTGTGTGGACTGTATGCAGGTTACTCCATCACACCACAATGGCTGCACGTGTTTTTGTACTCCTAAGGGCAGTTGGTGGTGAAGCTTAGGCTGTATTCTTGATAAATACATGTATGTACACATGCATGTACTGGAGTCATGGCAAGTCCCCAAAACAACAAAGAAAACACCACCTTTACCAGTACCCATGTAAACACAACTATTACTCACACAGGTATGAGCAACAGGGGCTAAAGTTGGGCTTACTTTTAGGCCAACCAGCATCAATCATCCTCCTTTTCTTGATTCACAAGCACACCCACATTGAAAAATCTCTGGACACTAGGACAAACTTTAAGTCTGTCCAATACCCATGCCAAGACCTTGGGTCTCTTATGCAGTCACAGTACTCCACCAGGTCAAGTTAGCTGGTGGTGACACATACAAGTTTGTGTCCATCCTGTAGCTGGTCTCCAGACTGTGGTCTCCTCTCCTCTAATTTCCCCAGTCCCTGGCTTCCTCCAGGACAGTCAAACCCTTTACTCAGATGTCTCTTTCTTTCTATAGATTTTGGTAATTGCAGTTCATACCCTCTCCCTGAATAGTCCAACTTGGGGTTTGCTAAGTGCTATACACACACAGTCTCAGAGCAGAGAGCTCAGCCATACAGAAGAAAGTTCAAAATATGATTGAATGAGAAGACAGGAGAGATTGTCTCAATCAAGCATAGGGCTCTGACAAACAGGTATACCAATACTGCTTACAGTCAACCCATTCTTTTAAACCCTTTCCTTCTGTTTTCCCATGGTTGTTCATCACTGCTCCACCTTATCCTTTTACCTGCCATTGGTCTTTACCCAAGACATTTCTTTTAAGCTTTGTTCAGTACCAAAATTCATTTTCTCACTGTGTTTCATAATAAATCCTATAGCCCTTTAAGCAGTAATCCCACTTAGTTTGCATGGCATTTCAAAGGGAGACTTTCTTTCCTTGACTCTTTGGGTAGCTTCACACCTAGGATCATAATCTAATCATTGTCCTTTGATGGTTTCAGGAGCTGCTGATACAGTTCCTAAGGTTCATGGTCTGTCATTGTTCATCTGATCCTAGCTGATTCTCTATGTTTAAATGATTAGCTTTCAGTCACAAAACCTAACATTCCATATAGGCAGCCAAGTTACAGTGGAGTGACACCAGAATTTACCTAATGTTACAATACCTCACCCCAAGACACTGTGGGGATGCCTCTGTGTAAAATGATTTATTGTTGCAATGTCTTCAATCACAAGTTAGAATTCACAGCAGACAAGAAACAATTTATTTTCATAAAATGAATTATGAAATGCATACTGGAAGTTAACACATTTACCCAAGATCAGCACATTCATCCAAGATTAGCACATTCAGTGACTAAATCTTACCAAGAAAGACAGGAATCATGTACAAATAATCCAAATTAATCACAAGAAAAATTTTGTGTGGTTCTATGAAAGAATAAAAATGTTGGAAGCTACTGAACCTCTATACAAAGAAATTCCTGCTTGCACTGTAGGTCTATCCAGTAGATGTGAGTATTAAAATCCGCAACTGTGGGATTGGGTTGAGTCCCTTATGATTTTTGTCCTTCCTCAGAGAAAGCAGGTAGCAGTATATTTAACCATGCCTGGGAGGGGAGAGGACCCACCCACTGATCTGAGCACATAAGGCATAGCTGTTGTGAAAGGCAGAGTTGAATGTTTATCAATAACTATTTTTAAAACTTGATAAAGAAATATTCTGTGATTCGGACAGAATCCTGAGTAGTGGCCCCTGTACTGTGGTAACTAATAATAAACTTAGAGCATTTTAGACCAAATAAGATTTATTGTGTCTACATTCCTTTTCTTATAGGGGATGTGTTTTTCTTAAATCATCTGATTAAGGCTAATCAGAATGAGCACAAAGACCAGGAAGGATTAACAAAACAGTGACAACTGAGAAATTCTAGTAAGCCAGTCAGTGCTAATCCAGCACTCTGAAATAGCTACTCCCTCAGACGATTAAAGGATGTGTCCCATGATAGGCATTGGCTTTCTCATTTTGTGGCAATGAGGCCTGTGCCTTCTGATGGGGGTGAGAGATGTAGATTGTCTCTGGATCATTTGAGCATCTGAACAGACTTGCAAAAAACATGTAAAGTGGTTTGCAAAACTTCTATGTTCATCCAGTTTATTTGGGTTGCCACAGGTGTTCTGGGTTCAGTAGTAGCAGTCATTTTTCTCCTTCTTGGTAGCTGGTGCAGTGCTGTGTTTTTGACTTTAGGCCTGGGAACAGTACTGATAACACACATGTTTTTAGTTACTGCTCAAATGTTTAGTCTGAACAAGGACTCTCTGAGTGTCATGCTCTTCCAGGGAGGAGAGGAAGCTGGGAGGGAGCAGAGACAGGACTTCTGACCCAAACTAGCTAAAGAGATATTCCATTCCACGGCATATCCTGCCCAGGTTGAAAAACTGGGGACAAGGACCTGAAAGGGCTGGTTCACTGCTCAGTTTGGTTGAGTATAGGTGGTGAGCGTTGTATTTTCTTCCTTTGTTGTTTCCCTTGTCATTATTAATATTGGTGGTAGCAGTAATGATTTGTGTTATACCTTAGTTACTGAACTGTTCTTATCTGAACCCGTGGGAGTTACATTCTTCCAAATCTCCTCCCCATCCCCCCTGGAGCTGGGGGGAAGAAAGAGGGGGGAATGAGTTGCAGCTGGGCTTAAACCATGACAACAGGATAGCAAGAGACCACATATCAGACATCAGTGAAGCTCTAAGATCAAGCCCTCAGCCTAAAGCAGGATGTGCTCCTTAACTAAATGGTTGCAAATCTTGTTTTATGTGGGCAATACCTGCTCATTTCCTTGTGATTTCCACCCACTCTCCCCCCTCTCTCAAATACTGTTTTTTAAAAATGCCTGAATTATTTCCTTTGGAGAAACAGAACAAAATAAATGAGCCTGAGAAAAACAGCACTCCGTCAGGAGTCCATCTGGTCCAATGCTCTCTCATCAGTGGCACCCCATACATGTCTAAAGGAGAGCACCTGAGGAGCGCTGGTCTACTTCTGTCAGGCTCCAGAGGGTATTAATAAGCCTCAATACCTGGGACCAGCCTTCCTTGGGACCTGCATTGCAGACCTATGTCAGAGCTCGTCATGCAGGTCCATATGCATGACATACCACAGCTGTTCTATTCTGTTCTATTCCATTCCTTTCCATTACATTCCCTGCACTCACAATGATTTGTATAATGATGAGAACACGATTTATCTGAAAATCTATCAATTTGATAGATGGACCACTCAGTGGGTAAAGAATTGAATAGATGGCTGCAAACAAAGAGTTGTGCTCAATGGCTCAATGTCCAGATGGAGACCATTAATGAGTGGGGTCCCTCAGGGGTCAGTATTGGCACCGGTCTTGCTCAACATCTTTGTCAGTGACATGGACAGTGGGATTGAGTGCTCCCTCAAGCAAGTTTGCTGATAATACCAAGCTGGGTGGTTTGGTTGATATGCTGGAGGGAAAGGATGCCATTCAGAGTGACCTTGACATGCTTGTGAGGTGGGCTGATGCCAACCTGATGAAGTTTAACCATGCCAAGTGCAAGGTCCTACACCTGGGTTGGAGCAGTCCCAGGCACAGCTACAGGTTGGGCAGAGAAGAGATTGAGAGCAGCCCTGCAGAGAAGGACTTGGAGGTTTTGGTCAATGATAGAATGAGCATGACCCAGCAGTGTGCACTCACAGCCCAAAATGCCAATCATACCCTGGGCTTCATCAAAAGGAGTGTGACCAGCAGGCTGAAGGAGGTGATCCTGCCCCTTTACTCTGCTCTTGTGAGAAGACACTTGGGGTCTTGTGTGCAGTTCTGGTGTCCTCAACATAAAAAGGACATGGAACTGTTTGAACAAGTCCAAAGGAGAGCCACGAGGATGATCAGGCTGCTTGAGCTCCTCCTGCATGAAGACAGGATGAGAAAGTTATGGCTGCTCAGCCTGGAGAAGAGAAGGCTGCGTGGAGACCTCATAGCAGCCTTCCAGTATCTGAAGGGGGCTATAGGAATATTGGGGAGGGACTCTTCATTAGGGACTGTAGCAATAGGACAAGGGTCAATGGATTCAAACTTAGGTGAATTTTAGTTTAGGTATAAGGAAGAAATTCTTTACTGTGAGGGAGGTGAGGTACTGGAACAGGTTGCCCAGAGAAGCTGTGAATGTTCCATCCACGGCAGTGTTCAGGGCAGGTTGGAATGAGTCTTGGGTGACATGGTTTAGTGTGTGGTGTCCCTGCCCATGGCAGGGAGTGGTCTAGATAATATTTGAAAGTCTCTTCAAACCCCAAATATCCTCTGATTCTATGCTTAAGTACTAGATCATTCTTCATGGTATGAAACCTGTCAAATCATCTCAACTAAACAAATTCTCTGGGCAGCAACACAAACTAAGGGGCACCATTGACTCAAGTGGTATAGGACCATTGTGGTTTAAAATGATCTTGACAATATGAAGACTAAATAGAACTTGAAATGAAAGCATGCTGATCAGAGATACACGTAATTTTTATGAATTACATGGTCTCCCTCTCCCACAGGTGAGATGTCAGGGTTTGGAAGAAAAATCAAGGGTGTCATTGAGGTTGTGTTAACTGTGGATTGCATAGTCCTTGGGCTGAGCTGGGCATCCCTAGGATTTGTCGTCAGTGGTTCTGGAATCTTGCTTTATGCCCTTGATATCTCCTGGAGTTGACTGGCCACCATCAGGGCAAAGATGTGGCAGAGAATACCTATTGCCTGGCAAGCCTCCTCTGTGTCGCCCAGAACCTAGCAACCGGATATCACTCATATTCAGTCTGCTCATCTGTGGAGTTCTTCGGAGTCTGTATCTTTACCATGATAGGTTAAGGTCAATGTACTCCTTTATTTTTATAGCTAGCTTACTCCCTCATTCGATAGTGTTAGCTAAAGTTCATATGTGAACACTGCTGTCAACAAGGCTCACCTGCCATGTCACATCTCAATTCCTGTGAGATACAGGGACAGCACATAAGTTTGAGTCTGCTAAAACTTATAATGGAATTTTTTAGGAATGTTTATAGAATTTAATTGATAAAATATGTATTTGATTATATATTATATTGTGTGGCTTAACTATATGCCTATTTATGTGCACAACAAAAGAGTATAAATATTCATATTTTAAAGTTGCATAAATGGTAATTTTAAGATGCTTATATAATAACGGTCAAACATTATTATACTTAGGCATTACAGTTGTGATGTATTATTCTCTTCATATGGAGTTAGTTACATGTAGGTTGCTGCATGCAAGACAATAGTTATATGATTTGTGAATCCCTATATATTCCATAGTTATGCAGGGTGCTTAGGAGTGACTTTGAAGTATATTTCTTATGAAAATATTAACATTAAAAAAGACAATCACTAAAAGTCCTAGGGTTTGTAGTGTGAGATTAATAGATGGCAGTGTTGGCTTTTTTGTATGGTGAGAACTGACAGACCCATTTTTCTTACACTCATCTGCTCATGACAATTGCTCATGAAAAGTGTTATTTCCATTATTATCTGAAAGTGACAGTGTTAGCAGCATATCCTTCTCTTCTAGCTTTTACTCAAGTGAATGTTTTGAGCATGTTTTGTTATTTAGTCAGCAATATGTTGTTCTCTTCTGTGTAATACGTTAACAATGGGAAATGAACAATTTGACTCTTTTTGGACAAATGTTATAAAAAGATTTTACTTGTTCATAACATTGTAGAAATTTCTGCAGGAAAATACTGAATAATATATAAAAAAGCATAGAATATGTATAATAAATTGAAGTGATACATTCTCTAATTTAACAGAAAATTTATTTTTTCAGACAGATCTAAGGATATAAACTCTCATTTAATTAAAAGAAATTATTATATAAGGAAAAAGTATTTTTCTATTACATTTAAGAAAAATAAAAGGTGAAACTGTGCACCAAAATTCCATATTTTGAATCAGCTACAAAATCTTACACATTTAGACTGGCTCATCTAAATAAAATGTAAAAGAAAAGATGGATTTATATGCTGGTTATGAAGATGTTTGATATTTACACTAGCTTCATAGCATTAGTGCTGCGGAATAGTTCAAATACTTTGTGCAGCTTTGTAGAAAACATGTTTTCTCATTTTAGGGCTTTTTATTATTTTTTTCCATAATTTGTTTTTTAAAATACAAAAATGCATGTACCATCTGTCTTTTATGAATGCTTTGAACTTGGAATTTGAGTCTTTAATCAGTCAAGACTATATCTCTAGACATGAAGATATTCTGACATTAGTAAAAGAAGGGTGTGAATTAGCTAGAACTTTAGCCTTGAAAAGCATCGGCGATCCAGGTCAAATTAAGTTCCTTAATGATCCCCAACTCTGAATGCTTTGTGAATTATTCATTCTAAAGGCAACACCTAGGTTTCTACATATTCAGAGAAGAAAATATATGTAGATATGTATGTATTATATTTAATGGTATCATCAGGAAACTCTACATACATATATTGGGACCTAAGTTAAGCAGAAAGTCGTTATCCCCTCCTTCTCCAGCCCCCCCTAGTCAGTAGCATTTATTTCTTTTCCATTAACTATACAAGACAGCAGATTCAACAGGAATGCTTGAATAGGTATCTAAAACAGTGGAACAAATTGACTAAATTAGAGACCCCCTTCTGTGAAACAGAATCTGTAACTCAAATACAGATTCCCATAACAGTGTCCTTATTGTGCACAAACATGTCATTTGAGGTTGTTGAATTTCTGGGATTCACTAAGGCAAATCTATTACATAAAGTGAGATAGTATAGTCAATGCATAGGAAACCAAAAATTATCTTAGGTGCCTCAGTCATAACCACTCTTTTGAAACCAGGACTGAAAATTTTAAAGCCCAATCTGCAGCTGGGCTGAGGAATCAATACGGTAGAAAATGCTTGCACACTGAGGTTATCAGTTATTAAAGGAAGGATTTAACTGCCTGAGTGAGTATTGCCATTTTTAGCTGCCCTGGACCATCTGAGAAATCTTTGCTGATCTGGCAGATGTGGCAAAGATTCAATAGAAAACCTTCATGCTGCTGAAGTATCAGCTGACTGTCAGGTAAGGTGTCCAAGGATATCCTGGACATCTGTAAAACTACATCTGTAGTTTGGCACTTAACTGTAAGTACCCTGTTCCAAAATGAATCTCATCACTGTGTGACTGTTTTCTTTCAAAATAGTAAAACCAACACTGATCTTGCCTTACAACCTGAGAGCTAGGAATATAGGGCATGTTGTCTAAGGAGAACATATATAAAAGGATATTCAGTGAGAGAATAATTTCTTATTTCAAGCATATTATTGTTTATACATCTGGCACTATGCGAGTGGAATTCAGAGCTTAAAAATGCTTCCTGTTCATAAAGTTCTACATCAATGCTCTTCTGAAGTGCACACGAAGCACCTAAAAATACTGTGATGACAATGCAGAACAGTAGCACAGCAGCACGATAATAAAGACCAAGCAGTATGTAATTTTACAGTGGAGTCTGGGAAGTTTAATATAGGCATTCTAATTATTCAGTGTTTTATTTTCTCAACTTCAATAATCTTTTGACCTTGCAGGTACTAAAGCTATGCATGATGGTTAAATATTTGTAGCATAGATGTGCAGCTGATATGAGACATGATGAATCACACAGCTTCCAAACAAGATTTTCTTACATTCAGCAAATATCCAGTGCTTCAAAAACTAATCAGATTTTTTTTAGCCTCAGTCTGATGTCTGTAGCCAGAGATAGGAATGCAGCCCTCTGAACCAGAGATCAGCAACTGATGGCAGCAATTCCAGTCTGCAGAGGCTGAGGCTTTCCTCCATGAAAAAGACACAAAATTTTCCTCTTTAAAGAGAATCATCCTGTTGTACAAGAACATTGTGAAGTGTAAAGACAGAGATGGAATATGAAAGATTGTGAGAATGACTGAGGAATATGAGTTATGAGCTAAAGACGGAAAAGGAGAAAGAATGCATCATAAAGGTTTAGAAAAATAAGAAAGGTCATCTTTAAAAGAGGATGGATCCTGAAGGCTGATAGAATTTTATATATTATATAAATAGCCTGTTCATGTTGAATTATAGTGAACATTGAAGATGAGTCAACTTGATTTTTTTTTTTTTTTTTCCAGGAAAATTAATGGTTGTAAGAGGACAGTAAACACAGAATTAGGGTTTCTAATGTCTAGCGAGCTTGAGGCTGCTGTGACCCTATTCATTTGAGGAATTCTGACTTTACTTCATTTTTGTTTTCTGTAATATTTCAAAACCAAATTCACTGTTCTTACGAAAATGTCAGGTTTCTCTAGCTTTTCTGCAATTGAAAAAGGTGAGCTGAAGAAGAACACCCTCCCCAAGAAAACCTCTGAATGTCTGAGTAGAAGATCCCCTATCTGAGTAACAGAAAAATGGCAAAGGGAAAAAAAGTCCAAATTAATTTTTTGACATTTTTAAAAATAAAAGCTAAAGGTTTAAAGCTATGCTTGTTCTCTTTGATGAACAATTTTTCTACCAATTTAATCTATTGTCTAAGACCATCATACTTATTTGTTAAGGAAATTCCTTCTGTAAGCTGCTAGTTTGAATCACTGTATCTTATTCCTGCAGGAAAAGTTCAAATAGCTTAAGCATGAAGTAAATTTTATGCTTCTCTTAATTGCTGAATGTTCTAATTGCTAGAACATGAAGGTGAGATTGATCCATGAAATAATTACAAATAATTACTCCCTAGTTTTTAAAGCTAATGACACCAAGATACCAAGATTTTTCCCATAGAATATATGTACTTAGAATTATTCTGCAGTTCCCTGCTTCCCTTAATATGGTATAACTGAAACCTGCTCTTCAGTCTTCCTTTCTTTTACCTTCATTTTTCTGGCTATAGCATTTCTCCTGCAGTTAGGGAATTTGAGTTAAAAATAAACAAATAAAATGAAATAAAATAAAATAAAAATGTTAATTTTCAGATTCCATTTACTTACCAGTCTAGGTCATAAGCAGATACACAAATGCTAGCAGCAGCAAAAAGGAAGTAGTAGGTTAACAGGATAGTCCCTTCACCTGCATTTTTGTAAGGTTAGAGTAGGAATGAAATCACAGATACTGGATCCAGATTTGACAATTAAGAATCTGTAGCTGAGCGTTTATCTGCTTCAATGGCAGCCCATATATTTCTAGGTGGTCTTTTAGTACAATTTTAGACTCCAATTTTTTAAAATTTAATTAATTGCATCTTATAATACTCCTACAAACTATGAAAATATTACACCATTTTTGATTGGTATGAGAGATCTACAAAAGAAATAACTACCTAAAGATTTCATAGTCTGACCTGAAAATAAAACTAGATAATGTAAAACCAGTAGGGAAAACTACATTGAATACCACAGCAACCTCCACGGCAAACTAGAAAATGAGACATGGTCAAGAAGAATTGATAGCCTGTTTTTCTCAATGTATAATTCAGGATGTTGGCTTAACATCATTATTTATTTATACATATTAACTCTAGATTACTGAACTGAGATGCGTAAAGGATACAACTTCAAGCATAAAATCTAGAGGTTATATTTTAAGCAATAAAATATATTTTTGCTATAAATAATTTAGTTATGTTTGAGATTGAAAAACTCTGAAAAGGAAAAGCCTTTTAGAAAATTACTTAAAACAAAATAGGAAGTAGGCCAGAAATTTCAAAATTGAGTAAGGTAAGGATTTGCATTTAACTAATAAAAAAGTCACTACTGACTTTAGGAAGCATAAGTGTATGGCAACAATAAAAGAATTAAACCAGAAAATAATTGAAACATTCATTTTGAATAGAGTTTTAGGCTGATAAACTTATTACTCTCTGTGTTGTATGAATGTTTTTTTCAAAAAAACCCCTGTGACTATAGGAACAAATTCAATTTCATGTACATAAACAGTCTTTCTCATCTTCAGTGAAAATAAGGTTTTGAATGTATTCTTCTGAGAAAGCGAAAAATGATCAAAACCATCTAGTCCCTTATGAGCCTTTGCATCTGTAAATATGGTAACATTTTGGCAGAAAAGTACTTTGCACATGGTACTGCTGGAACATATAAAGAACTAGCATCTCAGAAGACTTGGAAAAATCTTATATGTAAAGCTCATGTTACTTTAAACAAAAAGACACTCAGCTCAGCAACATTCCTTGAAAGACTCAATGAAGTATGCACATCCAATCACCATAATATAATTGAATTTGGAATAAAAAACCAATCAGGAAGTTTCCCACACATATAGAAATTTTCCTTAATATGTATGGGAGAAAGGGAGTATACACTAGTATAAAACTTTTGGATTACAGATGAAAGTTTAAAATTACTCAGGGAGAATAACAGTTTATTTCTAAAATCTTCTCTATTCTGTGGCTCAAACAAACAGCTTCTACTTTCACAGAGGATGTTTTTGAAGTCTATATCTGGGATTTTCTCTGAGGTGGGGAGCCTGGAACCTTGTTCTCCACTTTTCAAGTGCTCCAATCATTAAACTATATAAAAGCATGGAACATTTCTAAAGGGAAGGAGAAGGGGCAAATGAGTAAATGAACAAGCAAAAGAATATCCTTAGGCAATAAATCTTACTTCTGTGAATCCTATTCCAACTGCCAGAATTTTAATTATTCAGCATTGGACTGCCGTAGGCAGTATAAGATCTTAGGAACTAAGATGAGAATTTACTTTCTGCAGGTTAAGAAGGAACCAAACAGCCACTTCAGTTTTGTGAAGTGCTGGACTTACAGCTATCACTACTAATCTCTAAGCTTGAATTGTTCCATATCTTCCATTATTCTTTCAGCCTTCTTTTCTTATCAACTCGTCTATCATGATTGTGATATACAATCTCAAAGGTATGTTTTAGCATCTTTCTGAAAAATGTAGCCTTTCTGAATTGGTCAAGTTCACACTATTCTGTTCCAAGTGTTTCTGTAAATACATTGTCTTTCATCTTTTGTAAACCAATAACTGTACCTGTAGAAACTAATGAAACATTCTATACTTGAAATGTTTTATATATGGAAGGAGTCCTAGTAACTTTGATATTGGCTACATCAGTTCACAGCCTAAACTAAATCCATAATATAAAAATAGACAATTGCTCTAATTTGACAAGGACAAATGAAAAGAAGCAGTCAAAATTGGGGACTTACTTGCTGTAAATATTCTTGCTAAAGACTTTAAAATATTCAATTTTCTGACTTTTTTTTTTTTTTTCTATATTTTGATTGGTTTATCCTGGATCAATTTTTTCTGAAATGAATAGACTTTGATCTGGATGAGCTAAGAAGCTGGTACCTCATATTAACTATCTAAATAATTATGCACTTTTAAATAAATATGCTATTTCCAAAGGTCTAGAAATACCTTAAAACCCTTAAGAATGGTGATTTTTACACACTCCAGGCTAAAATTGCATAAGCTTCAGTTTATTAGAATGATGAAATTAAAAATAAGTCAAACTTATTATAATATATAGTTAATTAGATTAAATAAATTTGGTCTAAATATTATTTAAAATATAATTTATTTTTATGCAGAAATTTTAAAGAATGTGGCTTCTTTTTGCTTGCCTCTGTGTCATGGGTTCAGCAGTAGCAGTCATTTTTCCCCTTCTTGGTAGCTGGTGCAGCACTGTGTTTTTGACTTGT
>JANRGW010045248.1:7464-24744 GCA_024733675.1 Psilopsiagon aymara | reverse complement strand
GGGGAGGAAATGCCAGAACAGGCTTTCCCTAGCACAACTAAGAACACCCACTAGGAATCCAGAGTTTCCAGCTGTCTCCTTAAACTCTGCTCATAATTTCACTTTTAAAAATGGGTCAGGGAATTACTTTTTCTTTCTAAAGCAACTGTGAAACTTATTTGGGAGATAAGCAGCCTGTCTTCCTTCCACAGAAGTCCTTCCACTGCAAGAACCTTTTCAGCAATCTAAGCTATGCCTCAATCATGTAAAATACATGCAAGCCTCAAGCAAGCACGAGAGCACTATTCTTCTCCATTCCAGCGGACATCTTTTATCATCATATCCTACTCAGCTATGATCACAGTTTTTTCTTTCTTCAAAGCCTAATGACACATTTCTTTATACACTTGATAAGAGCACCTGGAGTCTCACTTGTGTAAGGTGCTCTGCATAAAATAAAATGGCACTCAGCATTGCATTTTGGCTTGAGACAGTTCCTTAAAGTGCACAATAAGGTGATATTGAAGTATCTGTAAAGTAAAGCAAGAACTCCTAACTTCTGGATCTTTATCATATCAAGACTGAGGGGTTTTAGAGTGAAGAAAAGCAAAGTTTTAAGAACCAAAAATTAGAAAATGAGATATTAGCAGGCTACGGAAGCATCTAAGTACTTCTACAAAATCTGATCCACTACGCTTGTGAAATGTTGAAGAGCTGGTCAGTTCTTCCAGTTGCAAGATAGGTGCAGGCATATCACATACAGCTAACTTTTGTATTGAACCTAATTCTTTGACATACTCATCTGACATAAGGATCACTTTAAGTTTAATATAGCTATATTAATTTGAATAGAAGCTTCTTGTCCCAACATAGTTTTTTTAATAATGTTACTGGGACAAAAGACATACAAACTCAGCAAATAAAATGAAAGCTGCTAATGAACTGAGCAAAGAAAGCATGCTGACAACATCACCTGGCATAAAAATCACAAATCAGGCATTCCAAATTTCATTTGGAAAGATAATTTTCTTTTATGCATAAATAATTTAAAATAATCTTATCAATAGCATAGAATAATTTTGGAAAATATTTACTTTTTCTAACTATGTCCATGTTAACTAGATGAAATCCTTCTGAACCTAGTACAGGCTATCAAAATATCAGGAGGTTAGAGCAGCATTCTTTTTTTAGTCATGCTTAATCTTCGCAAACATTAAATTTTTCTCAGGAAAAGAATCTTCTTGTCTTTCATCAAGCTCTAAGGTTCTCAGTTTCTCATACCCAAGGTTGTAAATAATCTCTGTAATATCTCAACAGTCAAATACTCCTACAGCTTTTTGGGAAGTGTTCTAGGATTTTCCATGTCAGCATACATTCTCTTAGTTTTCTTACACTGGACAGATATAGATGTTTTTATCCCTTCTCCTCTTAGGGCAGTAATTGACTGTCTTCTAATCAAAGGTCACTATAAAAGCCATGAACAGCTGTTGCTGTTCATTTCTTGCTAAATGCAGAAAATCATGAAAAAAAAAATCAAAAGTAGCATAATAAAGACTCAAGTTACTTTATATGTGGCTAACTTCTACAATGGACTGACTGGATCAATTGCCCATTTTTTGAAAAAGTTGATTGTTTCCACTAACTAAATATTTAGTTGGTATAGTGGCAAGTGACTCATCTGGCGTCACTGATTTTTAAATTAAGACTAACTTGGTGTTTGCAACAGCTCTATTACTATCCCTCAAAGCTAGAATAGAAAGAAATAAGAGAGCCAACAATGAAAAAATATTATCACACATCTTTTAAGCTAATCATCATTCTGAGAAGAAAGAAAAGCATATTTTCCGTTCATGCATAACCTGTGTATTTTGCTAAGTAAATTATCCTGCTTCTATAGCAAAGAACATAGGTCACCAAAGTAGCAACAGTAAAATTGTTACAATAAGCTGAATTTACTATAATGGGCAAAATCTCTGACTAGAATTAGATTCTGTGGTATGAGCAAGGGCAGAATAATAATCACAACCTTGTTCTCTCAAGGAATTGAGATCTTCTTTTCTAAGATAGCCAGGACTCTGCTGCTCATTTTACTTTCTTTTTTCTTTTTTTTTTTAACTGATTGTCATATTCTCTTATACAAATCCTCTAAACCTGAGATGATGAACAATGTAGACTTGCGGTTGTTTCCATTTTGGCAGATGATGAGTCAGCAGACTTGTCTCGCTATATAATAAATTTAGGGAGGTTGAATAGGAAGGAAAAGCTAGCTCTAAGACTTAATTATCTTTAAAGAGATAGTGGAGCTAATACAAAGCTTATTCAGAGATGTAACTCATCCGAAGGGAAGCCTTTCAAATGACAGGTAAAAAGCTGTGTGGCATCTACCTCATCAGTATATCCTACAGAGAGACATAGCCGCAGTATTATTATCAAATTTTAATTTTATTTTTTTTATGCCAAGCCTGTCAACTACCTCAGTGAAAAGGAAAGGTAAGAAATTGAGTGAAATAACAATCATCTCTTAGACTAAATGATATATTACATATATTCCCTATTTCTACACACAGAAAGCAAAAGCTAGGTCAGATTACTGACTGAAATTTTTCTAAATATGAAACATGCAGACTGATTATCAGTATTCAACATAGGGGAAAAAAAGGATAAAAAAAAGCAATATTCTGCAAATTGTTTCACATTCAATACTATTTAATATGTTCATTAATTACAAAAATAGAACAGACGCTTATTACAGTGGCACAGTCTAGAAAACAGGATTAGAAGTTCTCTAGCAGCTAGAGAAATATGAAAAGCAGAGCTCGAAATTAGTGAATTTCAAAACTTTCACCAGGAATAATCAGCTCGACAAACACAGAAAGGGGAACAATTACTGACTCGCAGATCTGTAGAAATCATATAGAAGCTACAGTGGATCTCAGAACATGAGTCCCCATGTGATGTAGTTGCAAAAACGGTGATTTTCACTCTCAGGTATCTAATCAGAGGTACAGTGTGTCCAGCTTTCACATCTCAATAACTCACATTAGAATTTCTATGGGCAGCAGGAGATTACTACAGTAAAAACTTGAAAGCCTGGAAAATAATTGTCCAAGATGAGACCTGAGCAGTAGTTTTGACACTGCACTTCTTAAAAGCACAGGTTTCAGAGGGCAAAAGAAATTATTAGAAGCCCAGATAATGTCAAATAGAACTCAAGATGTTCTTTTCAGACCAAAAATAAATCTTCAGATGTCTGCAGGGGTAATACAAAAAGAAGAGAATTTTGCAATAGCTTTTTTATATTATTCATTCTGCTGAGACAATTATTCGAGAAAATCTATTAAAAAAACCCCAACAAAAATCCATAAAAGAAATAAACACACTAATAAAAAGCCAACTAAGTGATAGTATTTTACAGACTTTCTTCTTATATCACTTAAGAAAATGTTTAAATAATTAAAAACTTCAAAAACCAAAGGAGACTGAGTTTTATGCTTTGGATGAAAAAAAAAAAAAAAAAAATCAGTCAAAATTTCTTCAAGTTAGAACCATTTGTTGGATGCTGAAAAGAAGTTTGGCAAAGATAAATTGTCTTGTCAGTGTTAAACATAATTTTCCCCGAGGATATCTCGAAGAACTTGCTGCTTTAGTGCAGACCTGCTACAAAGGATATATGCTTTTGATGCCCTATTGAAAAGGTAACCAGGTTATCACCTTGTTCATGTATACTTTTCTTCATTTGTGCATGATTTAACAAGCAGAAAAGACAGCGGTTACAGATTGGCAGCAAAATTTTCTGAAGTTTCCAGCTGTGTTTTCCTGTATTTGGAGAAAAGATTGTGCTCCAAATATCTCATATGGGAACTTGGACTTAATAGGAAATTTTTGCTTATAACCTCTTTGCAACTCCATTTACTCATTATAAAATGGAGGTAATACCTTTCTCTGATTTAATAGGGGATTTTCACTTGGTTTAATTACCGAATGTTTCAAGTATTAAATACAGTTATAGAAAATATTAACAAAAGAATACAAAAACATTAAGAAGGAAATCGGTCATTCTGTGTTCAAGACAGAGTACAAATGGAAATCAGTAAGACAAAAGACCACATCAGAGGACAAGAAGAAGCCTGGAAAAATCTTACAATTTTGCAACAGCCCACAACTGAAAAAGAAAACCAAAACCAAAACAAACCAAAACAAACCAAAAAAACCCCAAAAACCTCAAACCCAGGATGTGGCCAAGAAACTAAAGATCATATTGCAAATACACGAAAGGCTAATGCACAGCCTTTTACTGAAGATCTTAATTTTGAATTTTCAAGCTTTCAAATGCTCCAGTTTGGAGTCCTACACATCCTACACTTGGAGGGGAGGGGGAAAATTGATGGAAGAAACCTGTACCAGTAAAAAGGGAGGAACTAAAACAAAGACTTCAGAATGAGTATACAACTGTCATGTGTCAGACTGCACATGAAAACATAACTTGGATGCTTCCAAAATACTTAAGAGGAACTTGTAGCAAGCCTTTCCCAGATTAGACTGATGCAAGCATTGTGAAGATTCATATTTATACTTACACTTACATACTTGTTGTTAATACTTTTGCTTATTTACTGCATATTTGGAGACTCTAGTAAAAATTTGGATTTGGAACATTCCCCTTTAGAATGGAAATTATCTTCAAGGGGGGGTTATTTCCATTAGAGGGAAATATTAATCTGCATACAATTAATTCATCTATTAACTATCAATTATCCATAAATTCTGAACTAACAAAAAAAACATTAAAAATAGCTGTGGGATAAAGCAATCTGTATTTAGCTATTAGTGACTTAAATCTTCAGAGCACACACACACAAAGATAAACTGAAGAATGCCATTTCTTCTTTTTTCTTCCCTTTTTCTGACGTTCATGTGAAAATTATAAATACCTGACTCTTACCCAAATTAAGCTTGGATGTTGAACTTAAACCACCCAAGTTGACTGTGATCTGTCTGTTCTGTAATTCAGTATATTCAACATTCAAATGATGAACTTTCTCATGCCTCATACTGACAGCATTTCAATTAATATTTCATCAACCAAAATATGATCATTTAACATTTATTTTTATTCTTGTTTTTGTGCCAGTGCCTGATAATAATTTGCAGACATCTCAGCCACACTCAAACCACACCTGGATTAAGCAGGCAAGCATTATGGGCCTACGGAACTGTGGAAGTGGCTGTTTTATTAATGCTTTGTACAGATACTATTTTGTCATCATCATCATCGTTTGATTTACTTCATATGTTCTACCAGCATATTAAGATACTTATATCAGTATCTGCTTTTAAATCCTATCCAGTTGATAGAGTGACCCACAAATACTCAAGATTAAGCAGTTTTAGGCTTTAATCTTCAGTTATTCATAGCATGGCCTTGAACAAATGACGAAGTAGGATCCTGAGAACCGACCAAGTAATTTAACTTCTCTTGTAGACTTTAACTATCTCATCCAAAGATAATAATTTCATAATTCATATAGATTCTACAAAATTCAAGACATATGTAACATTTTTAGACTTAGTACAGAAAAGCTGGATGTACTTACATATTCTGGGGAACTCACTGTCTAGACCATTGCTGAAATAGGGTTGAAAGAAGAGAGTTTAAATGTAACAATTCTACTATAAGATTGCTTATTAATTACTTCAGCCTTTAACCCAAGGAGATTATTTTTCTTCATTCAATATAGGATTTCTCCAGACTCCTAAAATATAGTTAGCACATCTCCCACTTCAACAGCATAATTGTAAGAGGTGCAAGTTTGGCTTCACTTCAGCAGGAGTCGCAGTGCCATGCATATGTAAACTTCCTTTGTATAAGGATCATTTCGTGCAACTTACCTGCCCTACGTTCTTCGCATTGCCAGATCAAGCTTAAACTAGACCTTCTTCTTTTCCATTCTTCTTATATAACAGATATTTGGAATATCCTTATTTTTTCACTCCAAGCCTACTCTGACAATCTCATCATGGTGCTTTTCACTTCCATAATGTTTCCCAAATTTTACATTGCAGTTAACAATAACAATTTCATGCACATATAATTGTCTTATTTTGTTCTTTATGGTATTTATGCATTGTGTTTGTATTTCAGCAGCCACTGGAGACCAAGTCAACAAGCTTGGGACCAAGACTTGCTTCCCTAGGGAGCTTGTTCCAGTGCTTCACTACCCCGTCAGTGAGGAACTCTTCTAATACTCAGTGTCCCCTGATTCAGCTTTAAGCCTTTCCCTTACTTCCTAAGCCATTCCACCCCCCCCCCACCCCCACCCCAACCAGAAGAATGGGCAGTTTTCCACGCTACATTTGGGAGAAATGGGAGTGCCATTAATCCTCACACCAAATGAGTACTCTCACCCTAGAGCCATAGTTAGTTTTGCAAGTATTTTAATCAAGCAGCATAAGTCTCACTTGAACTTGTATAATGAATTGGGATAAATTAAGAAGTCAGAATGAAAACCACAACAGCTTCTCTAAAGTTATGAGAAACAAAAATACTTCAGAAGAACAGAGAAAGATTACAGAAGTCTCCCTGTACCTAGTTTACTGTATCATGCATTTCATGGAAAACTGCAAATACCCTTCTTGTAACTACCTACCTGCCTTACTAAACATAAAAAAGGGAAGGGGGGGGGGGATTTATTAAATTTTGTCTTACACAAAAAAACCCCAAACACACAACATGCTAGAGAATACATATCCCACCGAGTTAATCTAACTCAGGTTTCTATTTGCATAAATACACTTGCATTTCACTAGCAATTTTCCTGTATATCAGAAAAAGAACAGAGATGCCAGAATAATAAGTGATTTATAATAAATTACTAAACTACAGCTGAATAACAGATTCATAGTCTTTCAGCTGCAATACAAATAACCAGTATTTGTATAAAAGCCCTGAGTTTGAGTCAATCCAATTTAGGCTCCTGCTTGGAAGAACTTCTTTTGACACAATACGATTATTTTGCAGCACAACAAGCAGCAGGTCAAATACCATAAAAGCACACTCCTAATAGATCTCTACAACAGAGACACTAGTTTAATTCAGCTTCCTTTGGTCCTTACTATTCACCAATCATGACCATAAGTCTTACTGGAAGTTTGTATTGTACGAATTTCATGGGGAGCAAATGAAACTGATTTAAATTATTTTGACAGCTTTCTTGAAAACAAAGACATCAGAGACTTTTTTAAAAGCTCTAACGTTTTTTCTAAAGACAGTATTTTCAAATTCATACAGGCTTGACTTAGAAAAACAAATCCTAAATTCATATCAGGATTTCATGAACAAAACCAGTCTGGCAAAACTTTTCTGACTTGAAATCTATTCACTATGGGGTTTTCTTAAGGATATTGGGAAAACTGCAGAATTGAATATTCCTTGCAAATTCTGTTCTGATGATTCAAATTATCACAGGCCTTCTGTCAAATGGTCTCATGAAAAAAAAATAATCCGAATGGGCAGTGAGATTATTTTTCATAAGTACATCAAAAACCTATCTAATGCAGAGTAAAAAACACTTCAGAAAACTAAAGAATCGCATATGGTCAGACTAAGAAATTATTAAGTTATGGCAAAACAAAACCAAAACATAACAAAAACTTTCTTCAGAACTAATGTATTTTCCATTAATTAGTGTAGAAAATGACAGAATGAGATTATGGACTGATTCAAGAAGTCCTAGACTCTAAGGCACAGAAAATACATTTACATCTAGTCTGGTCACATGCAGAACCTAGGCTATAGATTTTCACAAACAAATGCCTGTCTAAAACATGACAATTACCTAGCTACAGTAATGACTAATCTTTTGCCTTGCCTCAAAATATTTCAAAATTAGGACCTGTTAGAATCAGGGCAAACCTTTTTTTCATATAATTATATTCTATCTGCTGAACTAATTCTAATCTAAATAATTTTGCTTTGACATTTTAGTAATTCTTTAACTTCAAAATGCTATAAAGTATTTAAAGTAATCAAAAACCTTAAAAAAAGGAAACATTTCATTTTTTAATAAGGGTGCTATTTAGAGATCAGGGTAATTTTTCAAATGCAGAAAAAAGTCAAGAAAAAATTCTGGGAAAAAAAGGCAAATTATCAATTATTTACAGTTTTATTTGAAACCCTTTTGAGCATGTCATTACTAGTTAGCATAGTATTTTTTTCCCAAAAAATGTGCTAATGTCAGTGCAGTAACAGCTGCCTAGTCCTCATTTGATTTTTCTGTCAACTACTACAGAATCATTGTTGGTTCTGTAGCCATCAATCTCTCTTATGGACATTTGGCTACACATGGCTGCATGACAACTTCTCAAGAATTCGTTTCCCTGAAGGAGCATGCACAGTATGTATGCATGCATGCATGATTTATACCATTTGCTCATTAATGTATACCTTATTCAAGTAAGATTATGCTACCATACAACCTATACTGTGCCGTAAAACTTCTGATTTTATTTTAATGGTTGCTTGACTAATGTTTATGAAATCTTTAATATTTATTAGCGACAAATTCAGTTTTCCTTGCAGATATGTTATAATGATGAAAAACAGCCTCAGGTCAAGAAATGATCTTCTGGACCTGGCTATAACCCCGTTACCTGATTTTCTGCTTACAGTTTTTGTGGGATATCAGTTATCATTAAATCTATGATACACTTGTCTTTGCAGAATACTAATTTTAATGAGGTTAAATTGATCAAAGTAAGCTACATAATTTAGAGCACTAAATATGTCAACTTTGTTAAAATGCATAATCTAAGATTTTATTACCAGTGTTTCATGAAAGCTTTTTCCAGCACTGGATTTCTCGTTAGCTAATTTCTTGTTAACTAACCCCAAAGTGTCCTGTATCTTGATTGCCTCCAGTTGTTGGTCCTCTCCAGGACTTTTCTTTGTGTCTGTGTAACACTAATAAGCCTATTACTACATGAAACACCTTACTTCAACTTTTCAAATGATGGTACAACTTTCTCCCTTTTTAAGACTTTTAAGTTTTTCTAGTTTTACAATGTTCTTAAAACCACTTCATTAATTCCTATCTTTAAATAATAAAAAATCTACACTGCTACTGTCTTTTTGTGGATGTTTGTCTTTCTCAAAGAGGTCTTACTGTCTTTACCTACAATACCAAAAGATTACTTTTCCTTGCAGATTTCAGATACCTACTCATGAATGTTAATGCATACCAGTTATCTTTATCATTATTTATTATGCATTCTTTAGTTTACATTGCCATTTTCTTTATTCTTAACTAAGTTTCTTAAACACATTATCTTTTCCATTTGAGGCACCATGCTTTTTCAAGTATCTAACAAGAATCTAACACACAGCCATTCATATCACATTGGGCTTTTTTACCATTTTCTTCCCTTATAATTTCACAAGGGTAAAACGCGAGTGGATCAGAATGACTTACTTCACACTTGTGACACAGGTAGTGGGAACTATGTTTTTTTCTATTAGAAATACTGATTGTGTAATATGCATTTGTAAAGCAGCACTACACAAATTAGAAAAGGCTCTTTTTTCAAGCAGTTACTAAGACAATGGGGACATGACTCTGGCATCACTGATCTGTAGGCAATCACAAAGGACTTTATGAAAATATGGGCTTTGGATTTTGTTTTAACTGGATTCTGAATCCAAGACGAAAATAAGCATATAATAGGAGAACATAAGAAGGAGGCAACCCTGATTTTAAAAACGAGAGTCTAGGACTACAATGAGGCAAAGGCAAACATTCTCAAGTGTCTTTTACTAAATCTTTTCCTTCAAATTACTTAGCTCAGTCACTTCGTCTTCCCATTACTTTACTTATCGAGTCGACATTTTGTTACGCCTTTTGAACCAAAACCAAAAATAATCAAAGCCCAAAATCATGCTCTGAGTGGTCCCGTGATACAACTTCTGTTGATTAAGCATGCATCTCTTTCTGAATGGAGCTAATACTTGGAGTCAACTAGGCATAGAAGGCACTCCTAACCACTTAGAGGTGATTATTCTACTTTGCAATTTTACCAGCAAAGGGGGAACTCTATCAGCCATAATAGTGTAACCATGATGACTGCAATTCAGAATAAGTAGACTTAGACACTAAAACTGAAATCTGTAAAAAAAATAGAGTATCTTAAAATGGTGCCCCCTTACTTAGCATTTGTTCCCCTTGTGAGGCTTCTCTAGCCAATGAAAAACATTTGAGACTGAGCAGCTAGAGAAGAAGTGATCTGCTCATATTTAGATGATATATTCTAGACAATATATTTAATATATATCATATATAATATCTATATTATATATAGATATAATAGATCATAATATAATATAATACACATAATATATTCTACCTCCAAAATTACAAGTCATAATCTATCAAGCAAAATAGTTTGGAAGAGACTGCATCTTCCCATCTGAAAGGGGAGTGTGGCTTTACTCAGTTGAATGAACTCAATCAGTACTTTGAACTTCACTGTATTTCAGGAGACCTACTGTCAGCTCTCTGAACCCAACAAAGCAGTGCTCGCCTGAACAGAACCTAAAGGTCTCCACATTCCCTTCAAATTCCATCAGAGCAAGGGAAAACTTTTTAGCTGCTTGGGCATAAAATTATCAAAAACATGTAAGGTGAGTAAGAAAAAAAGATGTTATGTTTGTTGGTTTGGTTAGCTTTTTTTTTTAATACAGCAGTATCTGGTACAAAAGTTTCTGTTAATTACGATGCCAAGAATTTTCCTGAAAAGGTACTGTAAAGTGAAAATTATTATACATACATTGTTAAGCATATTATAGTAACAATATTAAAATATTTGAATATAAGGAGACAACTCACATTCCTTTTAACTCTTTAGAATTCAAGATGTCTGCAGTAAAAACTATTTTTTAAAAAACTACTGCTCAGCCCTAATATTAAGCACACTATCAATGAATCTTCTGTAATTTAAAATACATTTTTCCTTGCATCTTTTTCTGATGATGTCATTGAATCCACCAATTAAAAACCTGTTTTCCTTCTGGAACCCTGATGATGCAATGTTCCTTTGCTTTCTTGTTGAACTGGATTGAGCAAAACACATTCCCAGCAAGTTCAGCCCTGCTGACTCTTGGAAGCATTGTTTCCATAAAGCCCCAATGTTGCTTTTTTCTACTGGATAGAAAGAATTTGCACATCATTTACAATTGTTTCTCAAGATATGCAATATACAAGAACCCTAAAGTGTAATTTAAGTACGCACAAACTAATTTTCATGTCTTCTCATCACTCAGCTGTATATTACATTAAGTGCTGATATTATTTTAGTGTTCATCAATGCCTTCATTTTCTAACAGCGAAAATGACAGCCATTCTTCACAGTGACAATTAGGAAAAAGTGTCACTCCAAAGCACAGGTTTTCATTCCAAATTAAGCCTTTGATATCTTCTGTTCTTAATGTTGTCAGTATGCCTTTGCTCCAAATACACTTCTTTAAAACAGTTTCTGCATTCTTGAATAATTAGAATACATTACTATACTGGCCAGTGGGAGAAGTTCTAAACTCAGATAGAGTGGTAACAACAATGTTTTGTACCTAAATTATCCCTACAAATGAGCCAATGCAATAAAAAATTAGGCAAAAAGCCTGAAGAAGCAGCACAGTTTAACATTACAGCCCACTCAAAGTAATCTTGTAAACATACTGATGTGAAAAAAAATAAAAAAAGATGAAAACATAAGGAAAATTAGCATGAATAAGAAATCGTGGAAGTTATTGAGGTTTTAAGAGACTGCCATTGCTTTCATAGAGCTTCTGCACTTCAGCCCAGCTGTAACTGAAGAACTATGTGCAATTTGAGTGTCCATTAAGATTTTAAAGGAGGATAAATAATGGAACTCTGCACTATTAAAGTATTTTTTTAATCAGTTATGGGGCAAAAATCATTTTGTTTGATGGATATTCTGAACAGTGAGTACATCTAAAATAGACATAATCAGAAATCTAGATGAATGCGTTTAACAGTGCTTTTAATAATTAAAACCATAACAAAATGTTAATGGGGTACGGCAACGGCACTTACAGTAGTAAATCTTTGGTAGCAGTGGGGGGAGGAAATGACATGTATATGAAAATCAGATCAAGCTACTAGCCCACAATTTAATGAAATAACAATAATCCAGGGAACTGAACTCCAAACCCCTACCACGTGACATTTCCCATAAGTTCCAAAAAACCCTTACTGCAACTTAGGCCCAACAACAGTCTTCTTCATCAGCTTGACTTCTACTTTTGATCAATAAAACTAGACACCTAAATATTTGCCCCACTTGCATTTCTGCCAGAAGCTCTTGCAAACCAAAGGAAGAAAGAAACACTGTATCTTTGTCTAAGGCCTTATGGCTCCTATATATGCGAAGAAAACTAAAGCAACAATGTCCATCAAGGCATACAAAATGATGAGAAAATGACAGAAGTTCCTGGTCACCAAAGCACTTCCCAAAGACGAAGAGGTTGCAGACTTTCTCTCCCCTATGAGCTTTCCTCTATCAAAAACTATGAGGAATGGGAAATCCCCCTTCCCACAGCCTTAGACTAAAAAAGGGGAGGAACATGCTGAGCATCAGCATATGAGGGTCTTGGATCTCTTCTTCCCCACAAGGAGTATAGAAGAAGCTGTCATGAGATGTGTTACAAACGCATGAAGCAGATGTATCCCAATAGAAGTTTCTGAAAAGGAGGTGGCTGAAATCCTACGTTCCTCCAACTTTTCCCTATACTAGCTCCTGTGTATCTCATCCTTTGACACAAAAAGTATCCCTCAAGATTATTAGGCAACTTAAGAGTTCTAATTAATCATACATGCTTTCACAGGATACTGAAGGCACCTGTGAAACATTAGACACCATAATTTACCAGCCTCACTTATCTGAGTGCTTTAAAGCCCTACAATCCACCTTTAGTAGCTAGGCCAAGCTTGAACAAGAGGCTTCCAATTTATAAACAATCTGATTTCATTAGCAACTGATGCTTGTGTGCTTACTCAGGTTTGTAGGTACATTTTTACTGCATTATTAGACAGAGTAAGCAGAACTGGAACTTCAACTGGTAACTTGCAAGCAGGTGATTTGTTCAAGCTTAAAACTACAGATTTTTGTAGGTAAATTGGAATCGATTAAGAATAATAACATTGCACTTCAAGAGAATAACACCACAAGGAAAGCTCTCTGCATCCATTTTAAAAACAGAAAAAATCTTTCCCTCCTTGGAATAAATGTACTAAACAGTACAACACATCCAATCTTTAGTACAACATTGCCTCAAACGATTGACAAATGACTGCAAACATTTTTTAGGATTTTGAACTCTCCTGTGTGAATGAAGGAGCACAGTTCTTTATGTCTAAACAAGTGAGAAAGAACCCTAGAACTCTGAGTTAAGTTGCATGTGTATGCCAGTGTGCATCTGTGCGCATGTGCATTTATAAATATATATATTTACCCATCCTTCAGGAATTATTCCTTTGCCGTCATCCTCATTGCAGCTATACAGGATCTTGGCCTCTGCCCTGCCTCTCCAACATCAGCTGCACCAACATTACAACACCTCCCAGCCTGGAAAAGTTGTTTAAAACATACAGTGAAGCCATGCCTCTGACACTCAAATATAATACAAGTTTATCCCCAAAAGGAAGTCAAAATTCTGGAGAAGATAAGAAGAGAGACAGACAAACCTGAACACCCATATTAATTCAAGCTTTCTCACAGACAAATTAACCAGCGATCTAAAACTGGCAATTAAGTTAAGATACCTTTTTAAAAGCTCCCACAAGATTACAAAGAGTGACATATTTGCAAAGTAATTCCTTTTTGGTGTTGTTTATTGGTAGTGGTGATTGTGTGTGTCTACATCTTCATATGGAATAAAGATCTCAAGAGCTCAATGTAACAATGATTCAAAGCAAGACCTAAAGAAAAATTATTACCTGAATTAAAAAAGGGAGCTTTCTTTACTCCGTCAAAACTAACTGAAATCAACACAGCTTTGAAACTTGACAGTGATATGCACTCATACCGCCACACAAGACCCACTTCTACTGTAATTGCCAGAGAAATGCAGTTCAGCTACCAATCATTACTGCATACCTCATGAGCCTAATTCACCCACCCAGTCAGATACAATTATAAGAAAGCTACCCAAATGCAAAATGTACATGTCATGTACAGTTTCTCTGCAATAAAAGAGAATTCAGATACTGACACATGGCTCTGGAGTGTATCTGGACTCATTTCTTAGTTATGATATCTCTTTTTCTTTTAAAGCACTGTTCATCCGAGTGAAGCACACAACTGTAATCAAAAATAACATCCAGTTTAAGAACAGAACGTGAACCTCAGAAAAAAGCTCACCAGAGGTCAAACACTGAAGAAATAAAAACTTCCTTGATAAAACTGCCCCACCGACTGTCACGCGGCTTCCTTTCTCTGCCTTCCAGTTCCAAGTCACAAACAAGGTTCCAACTCCCTCCTCCTCTAGATCTGCCAAAGACCTTCCTGAAACCCTTTTTGTTTAGTTTTGTTTTGTATTTCTGCTGTGGAACAGTCAGAATGCTGCAATTTTTCCTTATTAAAGGAGTCTTCTTGAGCCCAATGCCATGACAGTCTTCTAAACACACTTATCATTTCCCACTAACAGAGCAGTGACACCAGGTGGTGGTGAGCCAGTTAAATAAAATTATGTTCACATAATGCAGCCCACGACTCCACAATGTATCTTTCATCTATAAATTCAAATTCTGCTTTTTTCATGGGTTACACTTACAGAAATTCAATCACATCACATTTCCTGAACTTTAGGCGAACTGTTGGATAGATGGGGAAAACAGATGACAAAAGTTTAGATTATAGATTATTTTTAAAAGCAGGTGTAAAGGCTCTTTCAAGTACACACTGCTGAACTGCTGAGTATCAGATGCTTCACTCACATGTATCTGCTAAGTAGCTCTAAATCAGCTAAGTCTGGCTCAAATTCACAATTTGAGAACAGGAAAAATACCCTTGCAGAAGTGAAGGATTGCCAGTGCAAGAAGTAACAACACTACAACCCCTCATCCCTTCTTGGTACAGGTCAGAGCAACGGCATAGAATGTGTAAACATATGACAATTTCTGTAACAAAAAAACCCAAACAAACAAACAAACAAAAAAAAAGGGGGCAAAAAAAAAAAAGCAATGACTGCTATGAAAAATGTCCAAAGTATACAAGATTGGTTATAAAATTTATGAAGCTCTTCAAAGAATTTGCAAAGTGATAGAATAGCTTAGGATCCCTTGGGACCTTCTCACATCAAGATTACAAGTTTTGTGAGAACGTAATTCTTTCATAAACTGTTTTTCCAAACTGCTTACGAAAAATAAAAATAATATATACATATTAAGACAAGCAAAGATCCTCTCTCTTGCTTTACTTCAAAAACATACTTTAATCATTTGATGCCTAAGTAACCACATGTTTACTGATTCTGAGGAATCATTAATTATTCAAAATGAAACATTCTTATTATTCAAAATTAAATTCAGTAAGATATGGCAGGTAGCTTTCTTAAAGGTAGAATGGTTGACATTAGCTGCAAACTGGGTAGCCAACTTGCAGTTGCAAGAAATCGATTTCTGTACCTGAGTACTGACTTCTACTCTACAGCTCTACAGATCAGCTCTTTCTAGGGAAAACATTTTGGTGCTTTCTTGTCTGAATAGTACATTCATCCCTCTATTTTTCTAGCTTTACAAAGAATAAGACTTTAGGTATGTGCTGTTGCTTTGTGTTCCTAAAAAAAAATTACAGAATTTATGTATTACATACAGAATTTATTACATTTTATTTAAATTAGAACCAATTCCTCCATATGTCAGGTTCAATTAATTTTCTCCTTTTAGTCACCCCCTCCTTTCTTCCTACCCACCTTTCTTATGACATTTTTTCTGATTGCCAGTAAGTACTTCAGATATTTTGTCTAGATTGCTCAACCAGTACTGCCCACTTTTCATGGTCTTCTTATGCTTGATACCCTTTCTTCATTTACAGCTCATCTAAAGGTAGTAATACCATAAAACTTTAAAAATGCAATTGTGATGTTTTAGATAAAGCCTACGACATTTTTCATCTCTATGACAAACCAGATGAGAATAAAATTGACTGAAGATCTTTAGAATTTGAGAGCTGGCCTATGGAGCTGTGTAACAAAAAGCCAGTTTTGATTCATCTGACATTGTACAAAACAAAGGATAGCCTAAGCTCCTCTAACATACAGTAGGACAATTACTGAATGAAAATATAAATTCATATCTTGAATATCATCTATCAGTCAGAAAATGATTAGGTCATGCTGATGGAAGAATGTAATGGAACATGTCCTTCAAGCTTGTGTTCTTTAGATAACCAGAGACCATTTTGGTTTCCACCTCAGCAGACCAAAACCTTTTATGAGGGCTATTTTAAGATTTTTAAAAGAAGTAAAGTAACATCATAACAGAAATGGGGGATGGGGTGGAAAGCAGCTTTCTTTTCTTTTTTTTTATTAACCAAGTATCATTCATTTATAATTCTAGGCATTTTAGTATTTTTAGCACCCTAATAGGCACCAAATAAGATTTTCTGTCTCCAAGGTTTACTGACAACCACCACCACATAAATCACAGGAGCAAAGCCTTTTTAGTACAGGCTGAATGCTGTTACATTTTAAGTAAATTATATAATCAAGGCAAATTATGAGGGTGTGGATTTTCAGTCTCCCATCATGCCTTAAGCCTCTGAGGGCCTTTAGACTATTCTGCCAGAAGAAACATTATTTATACAACAGGTGCATAAGAGGCAGAGCTTATAAGCTATTTCAACACTCTGCTGTAGCTGTTTACTTCTGACTGCTACCTGGTCTCATTTTCATGATTTCAGGAATGCAGGACTTGCTTCATTGCCTCAAATTCACATTTCATGTGATACAGGAGGTTTGGTATAATGACCACTATGTGTTCCACAAAGACACAGGAAAATTCCATACCAAATCAATGAGGAATTCTCCCCTACTCCTAATTTAATATTAATGATTAATAGTAGAAGACATCTTGAAATCCTTCAAATAGTAGAAGTCTTGAAATCCTTCAATATAAAGTTTCTGTCTCCTCTCGATACTCCTTTGATTGGTATTATAGCCCAGAGTATTCTCAGTCTCCAAATATTTGTTCACATTAGGGTCTCTTTGTGTGTCTTTTTGTGTCTTTCCCTCCC
>JANRGW010045247.1:9803-21145 GCA_024733675.1 Psilopsiagon aymara | reverse complement strand
TTCATTCTCCCAGTCCCTGCATCTGCCTTCCAAGACTTGGGTGGTGTGGTCAGAGCATTTGCCAGTAAAGACTGAGGTAAAGAAGTCATTAAGATCCTCATCCTTCTCCAAATCCAAGGTAGCCAGTTCTCCCGATAGATCCTGGGGAGGGCCCACGTTGTCTCTAACCTGTCTTTTATTTGCAATATACCTACAGAATCTCTTCCTGTTACCCTTAACGTCCCTAGCCAAGTTTAATTCTAAGTGGGCCTTATCATTCCTAACCTGGTCCCTAGCTTCTCAGACAACATCCCTGTGTTCTTCCTAGGCCTCCTGTCCTCATTTCCACCTTTTATAAGCCTCTTTTTTTCTTTGAATTTTCCTCAGCAAGTCCTTATCCATCCAAGGGGGTCTCCTCTCCCTCCTGAAGCACTTCCTTCTAGTAGGGATGTATTGCTCCTGAGCATGCAGCAGGTGATCCTTGAATATCAACTAAGAGTCTTAGGCCCCCCTGCCCTCTACTGCTATATCCCATGGAACCTTACTGAGCAGGTTCCTGAAGAGGCCAAACTTTGCTCTCTTGAAGTCCAAGGCAGTGAGGTTGCTGCACACTCTTCTCACTGTCCTGAGGATCTCGAATTCGATCATCTCATGATCACTGCATTCAAGGCTGCCCTGGAGCATCACATTTCCATCCAGGCCTTCTCTGCTGGTGAGCATGAGGTCAAGCATGGCACTTCTCCTTGTTGGCTCCTCTATTACTTGGAGAAGGAAGTTGTCTTCCACACAATAGAGGAACTTCCTGGATTGCTTGTGCTGGGCCGTACCATCCCTCCAACAGGTATCAAGGTGGTTGAACTCCCCCATGAGAAAAAGGTCCTGCGAGTGTGAGGCTGTTCCTATCTGTCTGTAGAGCACTTCATCCACAGAGTCCTCTTGGTCAGGCAGTCTGTAACACAGTAATGTTTCCCATCGCTGTTTTTCCTTTAACCCTGAGCCACAGAGTCTCTGTTGCCTGCTCACCTGTCCACAGACAGAGTTCCATATTCTCCAGCCTATTCCTAACATAAATAGCAGCTTCTTTTCTCTCTTACATTAAGCCAGAACACTGTGTTTTATGTATGGTGGTAATGTTTGCAAGAAAAACTATGCTTACAAAATAGCTTTTATTCAAGGATCTTTCACGCAACTTAAAGATTAAGTTCATGAATCCTTTTCTTAAATTGCACTACATATGTTAAACTGGTTTTGGTATATGAAATCTTAGAAATAGAGAGTTCTGGCTGCATAAATTGTGGAATATACAAAAGTAATTTCTCTTAAGTTAAAGAGAGGTAAAATGGAGCACATAGTGCGTGATTTGTTTCAATGAGTCGGAGGCCACACAAATACAGTCTCAAGGAATCTAGAGTGGTGACCACTACAGTAAACAGGACTGTCCATTCTACTGTATTTAAATGTCTTTCTAAATGCATTTTCCCTTTAAAAGGTAATATTTGAAATGGTAGAGGGGGAAAGATGTGACACAAGACCTGATATTTTTCTTCCTTTTGGGAGGCAGGGGATATTTTCATTGCATATTTATAAAAACCCAAAACTTATTAATTCTCAAACCTTTCTCAAAGTGGTTACTTTTTTATCTAGCTACCACATAGTCAATGTTCTAATTATCCTGAGATCTACATGACTAATGTGTGGAGATTTCTATTCCCCTCCTACACAGAGAGATACATGGAAGCAGGTGTTTTGCTAGATGATAGATAAAACAACACTATTTCTCTGCTATTTTTTAACATAATGCATCCACCTGTGCTAAGAATCATCAATTTAATACATCATAAGATGAAATGCACTCCAAAATCTTCAAGAGCATCCTATCCTCTTAATCACACATATGTACTCTTATATAAATATGCAGCTTATCAGTGGAAGTATTTCGACTCATACCAGTGAAACTAATCTGACAGCTTTTCTAGTACATTTTTTCCTCAATATAGAATTTGCTTTAGTTCCAGTGAGTCTTCATTCTGGTCCATATCTCCATATGCATGGAAAAGCTGGCAAGAACAGCATCAAATGTTGAAAATTTTTAACTTTTTGTTAAAAGGAGCTAGAGAAATGTTCAGAAGTAAGGAATTGTTTTCTCCAGTTCTCAGACACCTCTATCAGTTGCCATTATCATTCAGTGACTGTCCAAGTCTTCAATGGTTTCATCTCTGGCATCAAAGGTTTCTTCAGAGGCTCTGTATGAGCTTCTGAACTCTGCTGCCAGTGGGAGGGGATAAAATATTGACAGACAGCATCCATAAAGAACTCTAGTCAAGGAGTGAGGGGCACTCAAAATTTCAAAGTTAGATTTCCTAACTGAATCCATGTTGGCCTCTGTCGTCATTGGTCTGGTCCAGGGGAGGTCAATGGTTTGAGAAGTGGCTACATGAACCTCTGAAAAGGGAATCTGGGGAAGGGACTGTGAGAGAGAAAAAAGAAAGGAACAATTCCAGACAGTGTCTGATAGACCTTGGCCTTATTTTTCCAGCTCCAAAACAGTCACTTATTGTAATGTTAATGGAACAATGATGCAAAATTTTAGTTACATTTAATTTCTTGTTTTATTTAAAAGCTAAGGAATGAAACATTGCATCAAGAAAGTGAGGGCTGTGGAAGAGAAGGGTGCTTCATGAAATTACAAAACATTGGATGAGCTAAGGGTACAAATAAAAGCTTTGTAAGAAAATTATCCTTAATGATAAATTTGATAGGATTTCAATAGTAGGGGAAGATACTGGCTTTTGCTAGAGCCATAATGGAGCAGTACAGGACATGTAACCTCCTTCCTTGAAAATCCATGACCATGGACAATCCATGGAACAGATGTGGAGTAATGAGTAAGGATTAAGGTAGGGCATGAATTTTCAAAATGCTGATTGTTACACTGCTGATCATTATACTGACATTCTTAGTATGAAGTGCTTCTCTATAATGTAAACTAACATGCAGTAGTTATGCCAGTAGTCTCAGTGCAAGCTCAGAGCAGGTTATCATATTTTATGCATGCCATCCATGCTGTTTTCTTCCATAAAGCAAGCATGTGAGATCATATAAATTCATTTTTATAATCACTCCAAAAGTGAGAGAGGAACACAATATAGAGCAGAACAGCAAGGTCAGAAAAATAAGCTCATCTTTTTCTAACCTCATCCCAAGCTTCCTAAAATTAGTAATATTTGAAAGGTCTGCTAGCTTTCTGTGGTCCCTGCAGTATTGAAAAGGGGTGACTTTGTCTGCAAAGGATTCAAGTTCCCACTGTCTTGTATACAGCCCTTTCAGCCTATGTTAAGCGAGGACAAAACTCTACACTTCCAATTCTGTACTGTCTGAATTCCAGCATCCCTCAGCGATAAATGACAATACAAGCCACAAGGAGAATCAGACCTAAGAAGTCTTAGTTTTCCTTTGGATACACTGACACTGTAACTCTAAACAGCATGTTATGAAGCTGCATCACTGGAAAAATATGTCATATTATCTTATCTGGCGACAGCCTAAACAGTAATGAGGAGAGAGTTACATTGAGTATCAAAAATATACCATTAGTTTACATTTTTTTCAACTGTAGTTGATATATACAGCATGGGAGAGCAGTAAGCAATGGAAGGAAGGTTAAAACCTAAAAAGGAAGTATGGCTATTACAACCTGAGACTTCAAAGTAAGCTTCTGCCCCAGTGGTACTGCTGGAGCATCACAGACAATGAACTCTGGAGGCAGTACTTAGGTTGATATCTCTTAAGACTTGCATTTTTGCTGAGTTTTTCAAAAAAGGTGAAAGAAATAAGGGCTGGATATCTCAGGACATAGAATGTCTTAACAATGTATAACTGATAGCAATTGAATATAGTTACCTCTGAAGAAATGCCCTTTGCTACCTCAGAGAATACTTTCTCACAGCCCAGGACCTCCCAGGCTAACTACATTCAACTGTAACAGTGAAATTGCCCACTACTCCAAGAAGGCTCTTGAATGTAGGAAACACAGTTTTTGACTATGAATCATCACTTTATGAAATTCAAAACTAAACAGAGAAAGTGACCACCAACCTCACCTGTAAATATGAAATATAGAATCATAGAATCATATGTATCTTTGCTTTAGATTTCCATCAGGGTTTTGTTTTGCTTTTTTTTTTTTTCAGAAAAGTTCAGAGCACAACATGTCCAAGATATCAGGTGAAGAATAACTAGAAATATGAGAAGACAGCCCACTGAGACTGTATAAAATGCAACCTACACTGCCAGCAGCTGTTATGCATAGATGCACAGGCAAGCTTACTCGTTTTCTCTTCCCTGTTTCCCTAAACGAAGAAACATATTAGCAAAAGAAGTAAACAAGTAAAATCAAGTCCACAAATAAGAGTTATTTTATGAAGAGAGGAACATACAGTTCTAGTCTAAAATGCATAATAACCATTGACAGCACGAAAAATCCTAGACTAAGCAATTAAGTGGCCTGTAAGCAGAGAGAAATGGAAGTATATACCAACTTTGACTATATTTAGTTCATATCAGACTTTGAAAGAAGCCAGCCACTAAGACTAGCTAATGCAGAAGTTCATATCTGTATTCAAATATGAAAACCAATGCTACAAAAATAGCTCTGAGACAATACATTTTGCCCAGGTTCAATTTAGGTGTTGAACTCCTGTGTCAGCTTAAACAAACAGACTTTTTCAGGATGAAGGTTCGCATTGCTGCTGACAAACCAGTGTTTCAAATGTCCAACACCCAAAGCTTGCAGATCTTTCCACTATGAAAGAACTATGAAGGAGGCAGAAGCTTATTCAGACAAATAAGTTAGTGGGTGGGCTACCGAATAGATAAGTAAATATGCACTATGAGGTTTTTTTCAGCCCCAGCACAGCCTTCAAAATTAACCTCTACGATGCATTTTGGATTTGACAACAGATTTCAAATGACATTTTTCCAACTAATCAGATAGATAGAAGTCTGAGATACCAAGACTGAGTCAGACTATTGCCACAAAGAAGTAGATAAACCAAAACCTGTGACTTTTGCTAGCCATATTAGTAGAGAGAGCATGATGGACCAAGGAGTAAAATCCTTTGGTATATTCTGCGCATTGCAAGCTAAACATGTTTAATGAGGTTGGAACTAAATGATCTTAAGGTCCTTTCCAACCCCAACTATTCTACGATTCTATGATTCTATGATGGGATTTGAAGCCTGCTTATGAATGACTGGGCTACATTCCTTCTACCCACAGAATCTCCAGCTGATAATAAAGGGGTCTCAGAACCATCTACTCTGCCATTCTGCATATCCAAATGTACAAAACACAATAATGCTTACTACACTACAAATCTTCCACAAAGAATTTCTATGATTCTGTGATTCAAAGACATCTAATTTCTACATACGCAGTCCAAGAGATAAAGAAAATACAACTACATCAAGCAATTTTAAAAATCAGGAATTACTTTCACTATTAATAATCTACGCCTAATTTTTAATCTAAATTTATGAGACTTCAGCTTCCAGAAGCTTGCTGCTTCTTCAAATTTTATTTGCTGTATAAGAAAACATTTAAACATCTACTTTTTTCCTTATACAATCATCACACCCTTTCTCAAGTTTCTTAATCAATACACTAAAACTTGAGCACCAAATTTTTCTTTTTTTTTTTTCCCCAATGCTCAGTATTTTTGTGTCTCCTTTCTTTTCAGCATAATTTTCAAAACCTGGATAAACTGAAATGTATAGATCATTCTAGCTTTCCCACTGACATTGTTAAATTCTGCTTCTCTGCTTCTTTAGCCAAGGGGCTTGACATGCTCTTTTATAACGCTATCACTGTGGGAGCTAATGTGGAATTTCTTGCCTGTTATGATCTCAAATTCTTTTCAGACTTGTTTTTACAGACAAGTGTCCCTCATTCTGGTGGTATATTCTGTATCTGTCCTTTTTATACATAACATTATGCATCCAATATAACTCTGCACCCTTGTATCATTTATCATGCTGCTGACACTTAACTGTTGCAAGGAAAAACTTCTCAATACATGTGGTTCAAATCACATCACTATAACCAACAACATCTAGTTGACTGTCACTCACTGACAGCTCAGGATCAGTAATACAACAGATAAACTACAGTAATAGATACCTACAAAATAACAGTAAACACATAAAAATTTATAAATATCCTTAAATAATTAATCCCCAAAAGTAATATCACTCAGATATTATCACAGGCAATGTGGATTAGAAGCACATCCCCACTTCTTGGAATGCAGGCTGCCCTACTTGCTCACTCCTCCTCTTGAAACAGTTGTAGTCCAGCTCTGTGCAGCTCTGTGCAGTTGCCTGCTAGTGCACAGGCTGGGAAGAAAACACTCATAGCTCATGTGGGTCCCTGCTTGGTGCACTGTGTGCTGTCATTCCACTAGCTGGATGAAGGCTCCTCATAGCATCTGTTTCAGAGGCAGCTCAGAGACCCTAAGCCAAAGGTGGCAATGACATGGGGCAACATATGGAGTTGTCAAATGAGGGCTTTTTGTTTGTTTTGCTCACTTGCCCAGCCACTCGTGCTTAAACAGTTTCATGCTTCTTTTATACTTTACTAAGCTTTATTTTAGAAGGTTTTTGTTTCTGTTTTGTTCATTTGCTCTTTCGAATTCTCTCCTTTAGCCTATGGCAGGGGATTGGAAATAGATGATGTTTAAAGTCCTTTCCAACCCCAAACCATTTTATGAAATTGAATGATTTTATGAAATTTATTCCTATGAAGGTGGTGAAGCCCTGACACATTGCCCAGAGAATCTGTGGCTGCCCCATCCCTGGCAGGGTTCAAGGCCAGATTGAATGGGGTTTGGAGCACCTGGTCTACTGGAAGGTGTCCCTGCCCATGGTAGGGGGTTGGAACTGGAAAAGCGTTAAAGTCTGTCCTGAACCATACCATACCATCCTATGATTCTATGATTATCAGTTTGGGGAAATGTCCTGTCAGTTAACTCAGTTATCTTATTCGTGCAATTTACCCCCATATTCCCATGCTAACAGCAGTTCTTATCTAGGCCATTTTGCCAACTGTGTGCCCTACACTTTGTTAAGTGTCATTTTTGTTCAATCATCTGTCTGGATCATTGATACAAATATTATAAAAAGAGTTACAATATCTGTATAATCTATTCAAACACATTTCCATGCAATACTTAGTTTTGAATATTCCACAAGTACTTCTAAGCTACCTCAGCCTCCTGTGTAGTTTAAATGCACTATATTTTCATGGCAACTTCTATCTAACAATGCTGCAGTATCATCAAAGACTCAAATTGGCTGCTTAATAGAAAATGGGGGGCTGGAACTAGATGATCTTATGGTCCTTTCCAACCTTAACCATTTTATGATTCTATGATTATGAAATAGTTACGGTAAAATCATACTATTGCTGTTAAACATTTCCCCTGTTTTAATTTCTGTCACCTAAATCCTGTGTTGGATTTTTGTTATGTTGCCTAAAATTTATGACAAACTGAATGGTCAGTGATTACATAGCTCAGTGCACTTGTATCATTGGAATGTTTGCTTGGTATGTACTGTAGAGTACTCTTTGGAAAAGTATAAAAGTATTGTTGATTCAAAAATATTTATCCTTAATAGATGTTTTCCAGTACCCTTTTGCTTGCTTTTTCCCATCATGATAAGAATTTTTAACCACGTTTTTTCCAGAATAGAAATATTGATTGAATAATTCTGTCAGTTCTGCATCACTACTGTCAGTAACTTTTCATAGGTTGTATTCATAAAAAGCAGCAATAAGAACAGGAATAGTCCCTCAGTTCTGGTAAATTCTAAGTCTACCAACCAACCTCAATATTTCTCTCCTATCACATTAACTGTATTCATGTTATACCTTTTTTTTTTATAGGGGTTGTTATCTATTTTTCTGTTTGTGAGGTGGGGTTTTTTTTGTGTTTTTTTTTTTTTTTTTTTTTTTTTTTTTTTTTTTTTGATGTTTTTCCTCCCCACTATATGCTGGTTTGTTTTGATTTTGGTTTAATTGTTAAATTTTAGCTTGTATCAAAGACAGACTCATAGTCAAATGTAAACTCTTTCAGGAGTTTGTTTTTTTCTCTGGCAAACACTATATTCCTAGAAACTGTCCAGTTAAACCTCCTGCTTATATGTGCTCTTCAATCAATTCTTCTTACAGTTTTCCTCAGGTTTAGAAGATAGGTCTTTCTGAAATAACACTGTTGGAGGCATTTTACCTTTCATTTGCTGTAGGCAGTCATCAACTTCACATTTCTCTGACACAAAAAAATCCTATCTAGATGATACTTTAAATCAGATGCAATACCTTTTGTGATAGGAAATTATCTATATTTCTCTGCAGCTCTAATGACATTCTACTACTTCTGCATGAAATTCCCAAAGCTGAAATTTCGCATTAAGTAATACAATTATTTTTTACACAAGTTATGGGAAGTTACTTAAGGACTAAGCCGTCCTTTTGTATGGTTTGATTCAGTAGTCTTTAACAGATACCTCCAGGCCTTTACTAAATGTATAGAACTCAATCTTAGGGACCAGACTGCACAGTAAAATGGACATTACAAAAAGAGGGATATCAGCATGAGTATTCACTGAAGGTGAGATATATCAGGCTTTTTCCAGTTCAGAAGAGAAATCCATTATAGTTTTAATTACCTGCACCATATGCAGTCAAAATTCACATGGGCATTAAATGCAATAAAACTCTTACTGCAGTAGTAGGCTGTGCACTGTGTATGAGCAACCTGAAAGGCTAATGGGGTCACTATCCTTCCCCTTCAGTAGCTGTGTCATCAACAACCCTAACAAAAAGGAACCTCTGTTCTTTAAATGATGTAAAAAATATAAAAGCTTGCCCCTGGAAAAATTATATATAACCCCACTTGTAGAAGAACCTGCCTGTCCAATAAGGGCTCACAGAGTAGTGGCAGAGAAAATTATTGTAAAACCAAACAGCTCTGAAAAAAAAATCAAAACAATTAACAAAACCTAATCACCCTTTGGCAAAGAAGCTCATGGAGTTTAACATGTCTTTGTGCACTTCATTTGAAACATGCATTCATTGCAGGAGGAAAAATGATGGCTCACTGCTTTAACTCTTTTCTGTCCTTGAAGAGTCTCTTTTAGCCTTTAAAAGGTAAACTGAAACTTTTTCTTTTGTTGTTATAACACAACAGTTGTTATAAACTGGCTATAACATAACACATCATTCAGTTATTGATGTGAATAGTCAAAGCACAGAGAATACACCGTCACCAAATTCTCCTAGACATGACTGAAAATTCAGCTCTAAAATACAGCATTTTAGAAAATATGGTATTTTGTTTGTAGAGATCGAGATTTTACTGTGGCAATAACAAGGGCCCAATTACTTAGTTCATGTATCAATTATTACATTACACACTAATGAAAAGGAAGCATTAGTACCATGAAGGTCACCAGGAACTGAAAAGGTGATATGGAACGTTTGAATAATTAGAAGTTTATGGCATTATTATTTGAAATGGTATTTGGATCACTTTATTCTGCCTATTTCTGGAACTAGAACAGGCTTTATACTTCATTTAGGAGAAAGAAAAATCAGACAAAAATCAATTCTGCTGAAGTAGTTACTAAAGCTTCAACTGACATTAGCTGGAGCAGGACAGGATTTATTTTTGCACAGTGACAGAAGAGAAAGAAACTTAAAAGGAATGAAACAGATTGTATAGAAGAGTTACTACAGAACCAACTAGTTCATACATGTTGCAGTGCTGCATTAGAAAAATGGGCATTAATGAATAAAAAATCAAAACAATCCTTTCGATTAATTCTTTACAAGACAGAATTCTCACTTGTACCAGTTTAGAGAAACATTGTCATACCAGTCTTTTCTACCTATCCACGTATAATTGGTTTTGGAGATTAAAAAGAAAGCAATACGTTGATCTGTAGCTGAGGAAGACCCAGTAATGATGAAACCTTCATCTCGAGCTCCCTACTTCAAATTCCAGTCAAGACAAATGGAATCTGATGGGCTTCAGTAATCTAACGAGTGGGCAGCAGCACAGTACCGGATGAGTGAGGTGAGTAACTCTCATTCCCATTGTAGCTGGCCACCCTTTTAGCCATCTCAAAGATGCTGGGGGAAGTTCGAAGTACATGATCAGAATTAGTGACTGCTTAAATATTAAAGCAGTCTTTAGCTTAAGGTCATGACTGAATGAGGCAGATGAACCCACACTAATAAACCCCTGCAAAACCTTTGTGCCACAAAGACACAACAAAAGCCTGTGAAAACTTCCCACTGCAACTCTTGCCATGCCCACATGGTGGTGGCCAACAGGTACAAGAGTGAGGAAGTTGGAACCCTAGCCCATGGGCGTACATGACCAT
Organism: Psilopsiagon aymara; assembly: GCA_024733675.1. Taxonomy (NCBI): domain Eukaryota; kingdom Metazoa; phylum Chordata; class Aves; order Psittaciformes; family Psittacidae; genus Psilopsiagon; species Psilopsiagon aymara. The sequence goes on along the minus strand of JANRGW010045247.1, from coordinate 10,723 downwards.
ATCTGACCACAGATCAGACCTGACTGGAGTACAAAAGGAGCCCCTTGGGCAGCCATTTGATTTTGGTCCTGCTTGGAGCAGCAGCTTGCAGTTAGGGACTCTTCCCTTGATTCCATCAAATGCAACATTCTACTATTCTATGAAACTCCTGGAGATGAAAGCCTCCCTTTTTAGGTGAATGAGTGTGCATTTTGGATCATTGGCTATGAACCTTGACACTCAATTCTTGAGTCAGCAGGGTAGTGACAAATCCATGTGACATCGCTAAACTGTAGCTGATATTGATGGAGCTTTAATTGATTTGAAAAATAAATTTTGGTTGGTCTCACTTCACTTGTTCTGCGACAATGAGGTGTGATGATAAACAGCGTGAAGAAACCTGTGTTGTATTACTCATGATGCACTCATAGAATCAAAGAATGATTTGGGTTGGAAGGGACCTTAAAGTTCACCTATTACCAACCCCCTGCCACTTGCAGGGACATGTTCCACTAGACAGGTTGCTCCAAGACACATGCAACACTTCCCTCATCAATAAACAGGCTCTTTATGTGTTTTCCTTTATTTTATGAAACATAGCATGTGAGTGAAGAGATTATTGACACAAAGGTGAAAAAATGTTTGCAGGCAAAAATAAAATATACTGGAGATCTGAACTATAGTAATACTTCCTGAAAATTACTACCACTGGTTTTCAGGATTAGGTCTGAACATAACAGCAATCATTCTTATACATATGGTGAAGGAAAAGCACCAACTCCTGGATCTTCTAGATGTCAGATCATATTATACTGTTCATACAAACATGAAAGGAAACAACATGCATATTAGAATCATAGAATCAGAATAGTTAGGGTTGGAAAGGACCTTAAGATCATCTAGTTCCAACCCCCCTGCCATGGGCAAGGACACCTCACACT
>JANRGW010045245.1:0-29494 GCA_024733675.1 Psilopsiagon aymara | reverse complement strand
TCATCGGCAAACTTGCTGAGGGTGCACTCAATCCCACTGTCCATGTCACCAACAAAGATGTTGAACAAGACCGGTCCAACACCAATCCCTGAGGGACACCACTCATTGCTGCTCTCCAGCTGGGCATTGAGCCATTGACCACAACACTTTGCGTGCTGCCATCCAGCCAGTTCATTATCCACCAAGTGGTCCAACTGTCAAACTGATATCTTTCCAATTTAGGGACAAGGATGTCATGTGGGAGAGTGTCAAACGCTTTGCACAAGTCCTGGAAGAGTTCTGGTTTATACCTAGTGATCATTGAATGTAAAATGTATTTTTGACAGCTGAGGCCAAATCCAGGACTTGGCCTTCACAGGTAGTTCCCCAAAGAGGGGACCTAGAGGCAGAATCCTGCTACTCCTCTTTTGTTGCTTCTCTAAATCTCCTTTTCTTGTTTACCCAGTGGCCAAGTATTTATCTGTGCCCTTGTCCAACCCGGCTAAAAGCCGATAGGTGGCATGCTCTATCACCTGATGAGTAGCTTACCATATAGTATAGCAAATAACAATTCTTGCATCCCTTCCTCCAATTTAAAAAGGAAAGTATGTGCCACTTCAGTCTATACAAAATGAAACATTTAAGTTACAGGTGGGCTGATGGTCTTGGTTTTCTGTCAGTATCAAGCTGGAAGCTTTTACTCAGTGTATAATCTCTAGAAGTGGCATTTTTCACCATTTTTTTCTCACTTACTTTAGTTGCTCTCTTGATCCTCTGCCCTTTAGTGTACTAATAGTAGCTGAATTCTACTCTACATGTGTTAAGTTTCTTCATTCAGAATAGACAGTGGGTTATAAAAATAATAATAAAAAAATAATTAAAAAATTAACCCAAGGGAAATCTAAATGTCAAGACACAATATTCATGTGTTTACCATTTTTTATCCCTAGAATCTCTACGTCTCTGTATGACAATATCGCCAAGTGTCTTTGTACCATGCTTCTGCTTTCAAAGCTGACTCAGGAAACCCTGTCAGGGCACTTGGTTAGACAAACTTTTATGCTTCTAAAAAAGCTGGGTTGTTAATTCCGCCTTGGCAAGTAGATATCTGGATGCCACTTGTGGACATGACCAAAGGACCATCTTGATACCTGTACTGGAATTCAACATGTGTTTTCATTCTCTTCTGCCTTTCTAAAGTATTTCTAAGGAATTTCCATGAGGCAAATAACTTAATCTGTGGAAGTTTTAGAAGTAATTAAGTTGAAAATGCCATACAGTGTGAACACAATTTGAAGACATGGTTCAGTATTTTGTTTGAAATGGATCTATAATTGCATATGGGGTTTCTTTGCTTCCACAGTGCTGAATGGGACAGGAGAAGAATGACAGCATGTGTGAGAGTATTGATTTTCTATAACTAGACTATTAAATAATAGCAAAAAATGCATCACTTGGTAGATACAGCTAAGGACAATATCACATTCATCTGTCACTGTAGAATGAAAAGAAGTTTTGAACTAATACCTCAGCTTTTGATATAGATTTTATGGTCTTTTTTTCCTTTTTTTGCTTTTATAATTGGACTAGAATTGTTGCACTTGTAACCTTTTTAGTAACTACTCATTCATGTATTGACATGTGTATGTGTTTTATTAGTATCAGCCTTGTTGCGCTAGGGCTTGTGCTACAAACAAATGAGTATCTGGCTCTCTAGAAATGTCTCTCAATGACTGCAAATTCCAAGAAAACATATAATTTATTACAATATTGATTTTCATTTTTCCATTACTTGAATTTGGCAACATCTCTTCAGGTTGACAGCACTGGGTATTAAAACCCTCTGTTCAGGTTCAGGTGAAGTATAGTTCAGTCTCCCTGTACAATGCTTAAATCACATCAGCCCTTCTGCATTGACTTTTATGACTGCCTAGTAGAGTTGTGGGACATTGTGTTGCCTATAATAGTTGTATTCAGAAAAATACAGAACTTTCCTTAATATGACTACCGTTAAACTTGTGTTGAATTAGTATCATAATTACATAAGAGGTTGAAAAAAGTGGTTATGATGTTGTGAGGTACTAGTTCATATTTTATAAATGGATTTTCACTTTTAAATGACAAAAATGGAACAAAATCATTAAGGTAGGTGATTATATTCTTAACACTTTTTGTCCTTTCTTTTTTTACTTTAAATATTTGGGAAGAAAGGAAATGTCTTAAACCTTTTTTTTCTTCTTTTTTCCACAGTAATTTCAAAGTCTCCCTTATTTAAGATTTAGAAATTTGTAATCAGGAATTGGGAATTAATAGCATCCTATAGGTAGATAACATACTAGAATTGGAGAGCAGAAACATCATATTTCATCTGGAAATATGATTGCAGAGAAACACTGAGTATTCCGTGTAGATGTGGCATGTGTGTTGGTAAATAGGTAATTCTCATAAGCGAATACAAACCTTTTATCCAAAATGCATGACTGGCATGACAGTAATGTTGATCCAAACATGGCCTTTGTGTTCGCAAAGTAATTTAACGTTTATACACAAGATGCGCTATCCTGAGGTTTTTTTTATTGGTGTGCAGAAAATCATATACTTGTCCTGTATTATCCTGAGTGATGAAGTTTAATGCATTTTAGTCCAGGTAACACTGCTGGGAGTTTCATGTGAGAAGAGCTATAATAACACCTTCTTCATGCAGAGAAACAGGTGGTCTCAAAACACAACATATTAAGGCCTAATCCTGTGCTTGACTCATGAGGTGTGTCTCAAGTGGGACTATTTGTATAGGTGAAGATAATAATTTCCAGTTCACTTTTTCCATAGGTACTCCTGGTGTTTATATGTGTGTTTCCCACAACGTGAAGGTGCTCACTTACAATTTTTATTTTTATTTCAAAGAAAACATGCTTCCCAACCATATTTTTTCTGTATGTTTTCCTGCAAATACCTAAGCTCAGCATGGGAAACCATATCCATATGAACAGTCCTGTTAACATCAAGGTTTATGGTTAATTATGCTGCAGCCAGACAGTGGCAAAGGCTTATGTTCTCAAGGGCAGGTAGTTCTGATTTTCCCACTTCTATTCCATCCTCTGCCTTTTCCAGTGTTTTGTTGTTTGGGTGTTTTTGGTTGTTTGCTTTGGGTTTTTTTTGTCTGCATTTAAGCTCTGAATATCTGTTCCCTTTAATATAAATGGTAACTTTACACATGAGTAAAAACTTTTAATTCAGTGGGGAATTTCTGTGGGTTTAGGGCTTCGTATCACCCTCATTCTCTGGGCCACAGATTACTTGTCATCTGTGACAGTGGCGAATATACTGTCAACACTCTGGATAAACAGTTAAGTAGTAAAATGTTAGGCTTAGATTTATCAGTGTGTGGAAAAGTACAGGGGCTTCTTGGTTTTGTTTTTAGTTTTTATAAAAGACACACTGCTTTTCCCCTCGTGCTTAAGTAACTCAAAACTGGCCAAATAATCTTTTGTTATCTTTTCTGAAGTATTATCTTTTGGAACCAACGCTAAGCAGGAGAAAGATTATCCCAGACGTCTATTTTTTTGAGGAGGTATACATGACAGGAAAGACCCAGTTAGAAGTGAAAAATGCTATTTCAACTTGACATTTAACAGCCATCCCCAGATGGTGCTCTGTGAGTAGCTCTGGTGGTTTTCACTTTGGAAAGTCTTGTTTTAACCTAATGTCTGCTTGGCAAGTGAAGGCTCTCTGCAGTTCACATTCTTATCATGGCTGATGCATTTCTAATAATACAGGCTTTGCATAGAAATGTACTGGCAGAAGTTGTGTTGGTGATGGTAACGATCTCTGTGGTGATGAGTTGAATTATGGTTCTTAAGTGGGGAGGGCAGAGGTTGTTAACCTCTGGATGAGGTATGACTGCATTTATCCTTTTTGGTTGCTCATTTTCACCATGAATTGCAAGAATCATTCTGTTAGTGCTTCTAAGATGTGCATCTCTCCCACAAGGCTCTGTCTATGCTACACACAAACCAGGATGACCTTTTACTGAGTCAGACTCAGACTATCTTAAGAATAATCACAGTCTTTATACCCTAAAAATGTCTTTTTTAAAACAAATCTGGTAGGTGAAGAAGCAGATCTTTTCTGGATTGTTATATGTTGTCTTTCATACTCTCCCCTCCTTGATGCAGTATGTGTAATTGGGTTTAAGTTAGTGATGTGAACTTACAGCTGCTGCTTTGGAACTTGCTGATGCAAACTCACTTTTATTTCATGCAGCATGTGGTGACAGTGGGAATGAGAACCACCATGATGACCGGACCTCTCTTGCCCTCTCCTTCCTGGTGGCATTCCTAAATTACATACAGAAGCAGACTTGGTAACATTGTTTGAACAACTTAAGCAAATAATTTAGGTCATTTGTGGGATTTTTTTTTTAAAGTCTTTCTGTTAATTTGTTTTCAACTTACAGAAGGTTGCAGCAGGAGGGAGATGCAGATGCTGCCTGCTACAAAAGGAGGCTGAAAGGGAGTCTGAGCATGCTAAATGGGGATAAAGAGAAAAATAAGCTGCAAGTCCATTTTGAAAGCTTTTGAAGCTATAATCCATCTCTATCATAGGCTTTTGTGGTGCTTAGAAACCCATGTCAGGGCAGCTTTTTCAGCCTCGGATACTGGTGATGGCATAAGGTTAAATTAAAAAAAGAAAGTGGTGTGAAGTTGTAGTAACTCTACTAGCAGAAAAAGTTGAAGCCACACGGGTGAAAAACAGCTGACATATCAAAGTGTAAAGTGTGTTTTATCTTGGTTCTCAGCCCTTTTGTAAGATATTAATGGTTTATTTGAAATGCAAATGAGAAAAGATGGAATTTTATTGCAAAACCACATTCTGCATCAAACTTTGATGTCTGATTATACAGAAGGAGCTTCTAAAATTTTTCTGTAGTTTTTAAAATCAGCTCAACGTATTCTTAAAGGGCCTGCATTTATGTTAAAAGACTTGGTACACAAACAGCAGTTGCTGCTTTAAGTGCAGTTTCCTATTCTCCAAAGCTTCAAGCAGGAGAATCTTTGTCTTCTTTCTTTAGGTTTAGTGGGAGGAGAGGGCTGGAGGTGAGTAAAGACATTGTGGTAATTTTTGCAGAGGCTATTTTATACAGCCCTTTTGTATCACCTGACTGGGAATCAATACTACTTTATTGAAAAACAAACAAGCAAAATGAAAACCCAGGAAAGCTCCTGAGTGCAGCCGCCTGCATTGCCTTTGGGAAATGAAATCTTCCTTCAACTTTCAGCATTTGCAAAGAAGGGCAGCAATGCCTTTGAGTTTAACATTAAATTTTACTTTTTTTTTTTTTTTAGGACCTTTCTAAATCAATATTAGTTTTTTTTCCTACTTGGAATGATTTTTCTTTTTTGTTTAATTTTATTATTCGGTGCTCTGTTCTCCCTCTCTTCCCTCTTCTCTGCTTCCATGCCCAACTCCCTTCGTTACAAAAACATAAATGGCAACCGAATTGTCATTGCGAAGCACTGAAGTATTCTTAAATGACATAAGCTTAGAGAAGCTCTTGATTTTGCACTTTGAGTGTCTTTTCTGTGTGCTTTCCTACACTCAGAAAGCATTACTGACTCAACAAAGTAGCAGAGAATTCAACTCTTAATTCAGGCTGGAAATTGTCAGGCTGAAATGGGAGCTTTTTTCTAAGGAAAGAAAAAAATCTTTCAACAAGTAATCAGAAAAATGTGACAAAGCTGTGATAATTTGTGACTAGAATAGCATTGATTTTAAAATGTTGTCATAAAAGTAAACATTGTTGGCCCATTCTGCTAATCCTCTTTTGGTTAACTTATTGGGTAGGATTCCTAAGGTCTAAGGTGTAACTGTCACGATCTCAGTTAATTGGTGCACTTTAGGATGCAATTCAATTCATAGAGTGAATGTCTAAATTTGTTCCTTAAAAATACATATCTATTGCCTAGAGAAGCTTGGATAAGGTCTAGGTATTTATGTAGATGTCTAAATGTAGAAATTAGGTTTATGCTCTAACTTGACAGCATCTAGTCAAAAATAGAACTTGGCATCTTTAGGCAGCTGAATTCAGGCTTCTATGTATTGTGCAACAGCTGCCAACGAATAAACAAATATTCAGAAGTTAAAAGAATTGAAAGAAATACTGAGAACACGATGGCTATGATTTTGTTAAAAAAAAGCCAAACCAGAAAAGGAGGTGTTGTGCCCTCATTTGGGCTACTTGTTCCAATTGCTGCATCAGAAAGACATGTTGGAGGAATCTAGTGGTTGCAAGAGAAAATGAGAATGACAGGGTGTGGAGAAAATGTTCTTGTATGAAATGGGTTTGAAAAGACTTGGAATACTTAGGGAGGCATGAGTAAGAGGGAAACAGTAAACCTAGCCAAAGTAATGATTACAGTAAAGAAACGTGGGATGGGAATTTGTATTTTTTTTTAATGCTTGGATAGAAGAACAAGGAAACACTGGTTGAAACTGGAAGGAGGAAATGGAAAACTGATGGAAGAAAATACTTTAGTCACACATTGTGTAATTAACCCATGGCAATCATTTCCCTAAGATGGCATTGTTGCTAGTGTTTTGTAGCTTCGGAAACAGGGACTAGAAATATATATATGGGAACAAGCAAATATATATATGGGAACATCATCTACAATAATGATAATATGCAAGATTCCTCCTCCCAAAAAAAGAGGGATATTTGTTTGTTTTCAAAGCAATTTCAGTGCTCTTAGAACAGCATCACTGCGAGATGATTTCAGATTTCACCACTTCTGAACAAAGTAAATGCTTTTGAGGAATTTTTTTCAATAGTTAATTTGCTTATGCAAAATAAGTGTACTGTTTGAAACAATCAGATTGGGTATTGCTTGGTTATCATTTACTCTCATTTATTCAACTTTTTGCAAAATCCATTGTGGCCTTCTGTCAGAATGAAGGCATGTTTTTGTTTGTGATATATTAAGGGCAAAATAGCAGCAATATTTCAAAAAGAGTGGGCTAAATCAGTTTCAGTATATTGTCAGGCTGGGAGATGAGCTCAAAGGAATCTCAATGCAATTCAAGCAGGTTGCAGCCTTTAAATGCTAATTGGGTTTGTCTGCAGTGTTATTGATAGAGCCTCTAAGGAAGAGAATGAGAATTCATTATTCTTTATATGAATAACCAAAAGAAGAGGAAGCAAATTAAAGGGAAATGCACTTTTTCTTCCTAAAGTCTAGATTTGTCAAACCTATTTCACTCATTTCAATCTTCTGTCTAGTTGTCAATGTAATGTTTAGATTTTATTATGTTTGAAGATCATTTAATATTTGTTGCAAATATTTGGTCTCTTTTCTTAAGCAGCTAGCAAAAATGTGATATCTTGTGATTGCTCCTGCTGTTGGATGAAATGTAGTGTTGCGATCCATTTTGATATCCGGTTTGGTCTGGTCCACAAGGATTAGATGTTGTCCTGTTTGTCTGAGTTAAGAGCAACTAAATTTTCTGGAAGTGTAAAGATTGTTTTAACCAGGAGTTGCCATCAAGGTGCTCTTCAAACCCTCTTTTAAGTCCCTCTATGCCTTTTTTTGGCCAAGAAGATCTGGAATTTCTGTCCTTGTCTCATTGCCTCCTCCTCTTGGGGGCATTGCAGTGTGATACTCAGTTTCCTGATTCTCACATCAAGATGCGATGGTATTTGGGATGTATGGGATTGGTGTGAGTAGGCAACTCGGAAGCTTCCCACAGTCATTTTGTGGTTCCCCATGTAAACAGTAGGGGGACACCGCTTCCAGAAGGGTGTGACGAAGATGTATGAGGTAGCATGCTGATTAGAGGTGGTGGGAAGCAGCAAAAAAGGAGATGCTTGGGGTTTTTTGCTTCTTCATCTGGAATGATATTCTGGGTGTATGCACTTCTATCCCCTTTCTCAGTGTAGCTTGCTGTGGTTCAGCTCTTGATGGTGTTACTAACTGAAAATTTCTGTGAAGCTGCTGCTGGTCATTATGAGTCTGTGAGTGTTGAATTGAGTTAGGGAGTGATTTGGAATGAGCAAGAAGGAGTTTAAAACTGGGAGCAAGGGCTATATTCGTTAGAGCATACCAGCTGCTCTGTTTTGATGTGAAGGATATGAAAACATCATCAAATGGGGAGATTAAGCTAGGTTTACAGCTGCTTTCTTTTACTTTCAAAGAGACTACAGAACTGTACTGGTGAATCCCTGTAATTTTCAGACTGGTTTGAAAAGGGAAGGCCATTCATCTTTTAGATCTATTTTGTTAAACCTTGGGAAAATGGATGTTGTTGAGAGGACTATTACGTTTCACAGAGTTGCAGTAAAAACTGGAGAGCATCTGCAAAGATTGTGCTGGATGCTGTGTGTTCATACCACGGATAGCTGTGCCCCAAACTTTTTGCTGCCATACACACCACACCATACCCCTCCCACCCTACTCCTCCATCCCCCAATTTCAGTGATGATTTTTCTATTCCCTTCTTTTTGCTTTAAGTCTCTTTTATGAAAAGAGCTTGCAAACTGTCAGAATCTCACTGATGAAGTGTGTTGGGTTTTTTTAGGATTCCTTTTTATTGTGGCATTGGACTAAGGGATATAATTACGCTCTCTTAAACCAAACCAAAAAGCATTTCCATGTGGCTGGACAAAAGTTAATGCCCTTCTTCACAGCACTGTGGACCAGAGTCCATATGTATTTCTTGGCATTCTCTCTTTAATCTTAAATTTAAACCAGAAGAAAGACAAGAAAAGCGGTAGTAGTACAAAATTCGTTGCTTCAGTGATTGTTTTCTTCCATATCACATGCCTTCCCAGCGGCTTTTATAGAGTCTCTCCAGCCATTCTGGCTATGCTTGCTTCTTACGTGTCTTCATTCTGTTGACACAAGTATCAACACCTGCTAGGGAAAAATGGTCCAGCACAATAGGTCTTTATCTTTGTGCATCAGGCACTTGTCTTTGAGGCCTTACATTAAATCTCTTAAATCCTTTTGAGGGGTGGGTGCATGGCAAATAAGGCCCAGATTTGCAAGGGTCCTGAAGAGATCTTGTTTCCTAAAACATCGAGGCTTCTATGTGGGATGTAATGCTGGCTGTCTGCCCCAAGAAATCAGTCGTTTTGTACCCAGGCCTTAATGCAGATGTGTTAGTGGAAGTTTTTGCTTGAAGTTTCTTAACCCTCGTGCTGCCAGATGCATTAATTCTTAATTAACAAAAATAATTTCCTCTGAACTATTTAATTCTCTCAGCAAAATAAATCTAATATACTTCTGTCTGTTATGCTCTATGATTAGGTACTATATCTATGGTATTACTAAGTGAAGAGTGATAATAGTGTAAGTAAATCAAATGCAAAAATTGTAGCTATTCCTGCATTCAGGTCCTAAATGATGGAGATTTGAATATAATCACTATACAAGGCATCATATTTACTTGGTAGCTGCTAAATGAAGAGTGGATGTGTATTTAAACTGAACTTGGTTGGAATTCTGCAGGTACTGAACATAGCTAGATTCATTGCAGCTCTTTGTATTATAGTTCTTGAGGAGAAAATGTTTATGTAAAGGAGGAGGAGAGGGTTTGTAGGATTGTAAGTGTGTGAAATGCAAACTCTGAAACTAATGAGGATACTTCGCCAAGTTTTGTACTATAAAAATTATGGTATAAAGTTTTATACTCAAATTTGGTATAGGTCTGTATTAATCATAGTAAATCTATTCTGCCTAACAGGTAACCAGAAGCAGGCTAAGAGACACGTAGTTATCTTAAATTTTAGTGCTCCTCTGTGTGTCTTAGTAACTGGCAGATCAGAGAGCATTTCCACCTTGTCTGTTGAGCCACTGAAGCTTAACGGTCTGTCTTCTCTAAATGATGCTTATTGCTAATTGCTTTTGAACTGAACCCTGGCATAGAGTTTTCCAGAGGGTTTTCTGGAAAACTTCATTATGAAAGCTTGTTGATACTACCTATATGCCGGCATCATGATTATGATTAAACATTCTTTTGGTTCCAGATCAACTATGTTCAGATTTGCAGAGCACATAAAGTGATCACACTCAGTGTGGAGAAAACAAAGAAAAAATGTCAGTGTGACTTCAGAAGTGATGAAAGTGGGAGCAATAAAAGCACATAAAAGCACATAGTTCATGCAGAATGGAAGTTGATTTCCAAATAGGTGGATTTAAGTATCTTTTTTGTCACTGTTTTAAAATTTAGATGAAGTTGATGTAAATTTGATGAGAAAGCAGAATATTGCTATATCTTCTTAGTGCCTGGAATGCTACAATGAACAGAAGTCTGGTTTAGACTGAGTTTAAAGTAAAAAGAAACCTATTCCTTTGTACTTGTTGCCAATGGAGTACCAGTACCTTATAGCCCTAAACTTATAATAATTTCATTTTAAAAAGTATTAAAAAAAAAAAATGGCTTGGAAATGGAAATATCATAAAAAGTTTGCTTTCTTTTAATTGCCAAGTCTTGAGAACCAGCAGAAATATGCATAGATATGTTGATGGTGGTGCTGATGAAAACTTCAAGATTATTGTTTACTCTTTTTGAAATGGAGACCAAAGCTTTCCTTTACCACCTTTGCCTTTAAGGGAGATGATTCTTTTTTTCATTGCTTTCCAAAGAAGACACCACAAACTGGCAACATTAGCAGAGAGGTTCATTAAATGAATATGATGTTGTTTCAAGGCATTAAAAATTAGCCATACATTCACAAAGTGACTATCTGCTCTCTATTATGAACCATATCCTGCAATTAATTGGATGGCCTTTGAGAATATTTCCAGCCATCTGGATATCTACAAAAATGGTGGAAGAGCTTTATCCCTTCAGGGTAGGGTGAAAAAAAAAAAAAAGGCAAGCTTGAGTTTAATATCAATTAGTGCTCTAACATCTGTTACTAGAACTAATAGTCCATAAACATCAGAATTCTCAACATCAGACATTAAAGGTTGGAATGCATCTGGCTTAGCATTAGTAGTATAAATATAATGCATCTAGCTAGAACTGATTTTCTAGTGGTTTTGTATAGTCAATGGACAGAGGCATCTATGGAGAATGATTTGTTCTGTCCTAAAATAGATATCAAGATGACCAGCAGAAGTTGCTTTATCAAGGTGCCTACCTCTCTGCCATGACATTAGAGAGAAATTGGGTGCTCATCTCTTTCAATCACTATGGTGAAGTCAGACTAATTTCAAACTAAGTATCAAAGTGCAGCTTATTTAAAGAAAAAGAATAACAAAAGGATAATGTAGGGTGATGATATATATCTCATAGCAGGTATAAGTCAAATGGCATACTCAGAATGTTGTAAATCAGTGTGGCTTTGGAATTATTGCTGTGTAAGGAAAGGGTAGGGGGAAAAGCTGTTAGGAAGTAGTTAAATAAGACATGCTGTTATAACTGGAATGCTATACTTTTATGTTTGTTTGTTTGATTTCACGTTTCCCTCTTAGGTGTGAACCCCAAACAGAGGTACGCAGTACACAGTAGGTATTGTCTGGGCTGTTTAGGTCCAGCCAGTTTTTAGACTGAATTTTTTACAGCTTCTCAGGCATAGGTGCTGACGATTCTGTGCTTTAAGGGTAATTACCATTTTCTCGCCTTAATAGACTTTTTCTAAAAAAAATTAGAGCACTCCTATATCCATGCTTCTTTCTCAGTGATTTAGCATATCTTCAGTGTATTTGAATTGTTTATTAACCAGATGCTACCTATATTAAAAGCAAAAGGTACATGACCCAATACTTGCTTAAAAATGAACTAAATTTGTTCCAAACCATAGCAAATAACGTAGGCTTGTCTCTTGGGCTTTCCAGGGAAATTTTCACACAGATCTTATAAATGTCATCTCTGTGTCTGTATGCAGTTTGTACACATGCTGTTTTGTATAATGGGGTGTCTTGTCAGTCTTGGACAAAGTTGGGATAGTGTTGTAGGGACAAACCAGAGTTCCTCTCTCTTTATTTTTATATATAGATATATTTAATAATTCAGTAGAGATTCTGTAACTAGATCTGGCTCCCTTCTGCATAGATCTGTTGATCTGGTTAGGATTTCATGCATAGAACTGGAGACTCTGGTTAAGACTTATGAAGAGATTAAGGGACCAAAGGAGGCAAACTTCTTGCAGAATTTGCATAAATGCTTAAACAACTTGGTGATTAAAACCAAAGTTTAGCTAAACCACTGCTGTAGCTCATTCTAATTGAATATTTATATCTGAGTGCTTTCAATATATTCATAAATCTGACTACAGGAGCTAAAGCTGCCAATAACTGCAATAATTTTGGGGGTTATTTTAGTTATTGTCATTTACTATCCATGGCTGCATGCAGATCACTGTAAATGCTCAGGAAAGTGTGAGTGCTAGGAAAGGACCTAAAACTTGGTTCTCTCTACATGCTCACTTGTATAAAGACTATGAATGATACCATAAGACTTTAAAACTTTATGCCACACAAGCCACGGGAAAAGACATGGTCCTTACTTGTTGAAATATTAAAAAAAATGCAAATTAATTTTAATTACCATAGGTTTTGTGTGGTGACAGTAGTAATAGTAACATAGTAGTAATATAATAAAGACTAGAGACACCCTTTTGTCATCTGTTTGCCATTAAAAAACATCTGTAGCTTCTGTACCTGTTTTGCTGTTAAACCTACCTAGAAAAGTAACACTGCTTTTTGTTTTTTGTTTTGAGTTAGTGCCCAATGTTACTCCTAGTGTTTGGGATATTTCCTTTCATCTTTTCTTCTCTCTCTTACAGAGCAGGTAAATACTATGATGTTCAAGATCAAACTGTCATGATGGAGAGGGTTCAGATTTGGTGAAGAGAGTTCACTTGTTTTCCATAATGATGTAATATATATTGGTAGCTGTGGTTTTTGAAACTGCTGTATGTATATGCTGGAAAGGCTGAATTTCACCATGATCTTATGAATGTCATGTATTATAAAACAATGCTTTTCTTTCTGGTGAAGTTCTAATGTCAACATGCTATTGCAGTGCTAAAAGCACATGTTTTTTTCTGTAGAAACAGATGGGTATTTTTTTATTCACAGAGGTGTTCAATAATTTATATGCTACTTTGCATCCTGTTGTACAACTACTCAATGAGCAGGTTAAGAAGGCTGTTGGGTTTGTGTAAAGAATTATGTTCCGTATTTAATTTCTTTCATCTCAAGCCTTTGTCCTTACCATTGCTGCTTCTCTTGTGTGGTGCCCATACCTTTCTGACCACCAGCTTCTGTCCTCTACTATTCATTCTGTATTCTGTCTACAGAATTTCCATTCCTGTAAAAACATCCTAACCTTCCACAACATACTCTTAGTTTTATATCATGAATTGCAGAAAAATGGCAAATTTGTACCCACTGCAATGGAGGGAGGTAGAAGTAAAATTCCATTGTAGTCAAAAAGGTCACCAATTCGTATATTTCTGTATTATTTTTTTTCTTTTGTACAATGTGACAAATTGACTCTCAGAATTCAAAATGAAAAAATTAAATGTCTAGGCTGTGCTGACCTCAGAATTAATGAAGTAAAGACCATCGATTTTACTGTGGATAGTGCTGTGACAATTAGCAAATTACTTTGTTATATGCATGATTTGAGGGCAGTGAGAAGATCCGAAAGGCATCTAGAAAAGTTGAAGTTGATTATTTCTTTCTCAAATCAGGATCTGTAGTGACACTCACTGAAGTCAGCGCATGAGCCTTTTCTCCCAACTGCAGTATATTCCAAGGAGAGGAAGTAATTCTGCTGCATTGATATTTTGCTGGGTTGAAACGTTAATAAATGTGAAATAATTTTGGTTAAACTGTAAAAATCAAGAAGGTTCTATTTGTGGATAATTTGATTCTAAAATGTATGCACTTGCTAATGATAATTTCCTTTTAAATGTGTTAAACACACACAAGGCACTTTGCTATATCTCAGAGCGGGTAGAGATAATTTCAGTAAGGAGACATTGATATTCTGTCGGGTTTCACTTATAATCAATAGAAAAGGTTGGCAGCAACGTCACTTATATTAGCACATGATTTTGCTTTGGCTTTCCATTTATTGAGGAAACAAATAGTTCTCTTTTTGATCTAAAACTTATAAATTGTTGGCAGGTTCTCACTATTCTTCTGTCTGACAGAAGTCTTGTTAGACTGGTGTTACCTGTGAGAATCTTTGTCCAGCATGATGGTTTGATTTTTTATTTTAGTGTAATTTTTTTCCCAGAACATTTGCAAAGGAAGATCAGGTAGCTGGAATTGGTAAATTGGGAGCAGACATCTCAGCAGTCATTGCATGGTCAAAGTTGATCTAAAGGTAATTGAAAGCGAAGCCAGGAATGCTGTTGTTCACAGGGAGCAGAAAAAGGAGCTGAAGAGGGAAGCAAGGAGGAGAAGAAAATTGTTTAGGTGAGTATCAGTGGGAGAAGACTGCTTTTGCAAAAGTCAGGAAAAAGGAATCTGCAGTAATAATTTGACAATGTAATATGTTGAAGAAGACTGAATAAAATGAAACAAAAGTAATACATTTAGATTTTATACACAGTGCCTGCAAAATGTCGATGCATGATAAAGAGGTGCCTGAGTGGAAAGCTGGGTCTGAATCAGGGTAAAACAGTGTCATCTCCTAATCCAGAAGCTCTCAAGTTGCTGAACTTGGCTAAGTTTTGCTTAATAAAACATAGATTTTACTAAATAAGCCAAACTGTTCATTCAGAAAGAGTTTAGTTGGTTTCAGCATGTAGACAGGTGAGATTTATGAGAAATTGACATCAACTTAAAATTGATTTGACTTAAATGAATGCAATTTCTCATGAATTTCAAATGGGTCGACTACTGAAACAAGAGATTAGGGTAAAGTTTTTCCAAAGAGAGAATTTCTAGATAGTTGGCAGTTATGAAAACCAAACTTTTGGCTGATGGTGAAATCAAATGTAGGAACTTTGTTCTCTTTCTGTCTCTTCTCCCAGAGTCACTGGTAGAGCTGGAAATTAACTGAACAATTATTATTCCCAGTCTCAGGCGCTAACCACAAGACAATCTTTTTCCTCATTTCCCTTTTAATGGACTACACTTGCATTTAGCATTCCACACCAGTCAAAAGAGAAAAATCATTGGCTCTAGTTAGACAAGCGTACCAAAGAGCACCTCAGAGTTTATGGATGAAAACAGCTATAAAAATGCTCAGTTTTATTATTATTTATTGTTTGCAAACATGGAAATTCATTAGAAGTTTACAGAAGAAGGAGGACCAGCACATGACTTAAGTTTCCCATTATTTTCTGTTCCAAAAAGCATTACTTAACATATTTATTGGTGTTGCCAAGAGTTTTCTCATACATATCCTTGGAAAAAAATAAAATATGTAATAACTCATTAAGAAAAATTATCTTAAATTATCCTGTTTTCATTCGTAGCTTCTCTTCTTCACCTAACAATTGTTACATGATTCTCGTATAAGTCTGTATAACGGGACTTCTTAGTGTAATCAATACCTGTAGTCCTGAGTAATCTGTCAAGGGTTTTCTTTCATTGCCAGATCATTTTCATTAGTCTGAATGCTAGCTCAGTTCTCCACCCTGAGGTCAGTTCCCCAATTTTTAAGTTGATTTGTCTTCCTGTCATTGCCAATCAGTGTGAGTGAGTGGTGGGAATGAGTTGTATTATCAAGTACAATTCCACGCGAACAACCCATAAAAATTAATGGCTATATTTTTCTTTTGGGGATTCCATTAATTTAAATGTGAACCATATTTGACTGCAAACACTTACACCATGAATTGAAGTAACCAAGAATTAAGATGAAAAGCTAGGCTAACAGGTTATGAAACTTCATATAGCCCAAGTGCACAAGTTCAGGAAGGTCATCACAGCATGCTCAGCAATGGGTAAGACAGAAGATGAAGACTCTCCCCTTGGAGACATAGTTACAAAATAAAACATATCTGCCTATCTAGGAGTACTTGGCAGTGGTTGTAGTACTGCGCCAACAGCATGGGGCAGCTAAGCACCAGGCAGCAGACAGTGTTTTTTTTGTCTATCGAATGCCAGGCCTGTGGAGGAGCTGCAGAAATGAGCATGTGCCATGCAGCTCATCATGGAGAGAAGAGATTAACCTTCAGCATGTGTGCAATAATGAGGCTTGAGGGCAACACTTCGTCATGTTCAAGAATTGCCAATTACTTGCACTGGGAGAGGACTTATCCCCATGTATTCAGGGTGCTAGAGGAGTTATCTATGTAGTTGCAGAACAGAGAGGAAGTGCTGCAAAATACTCATTGATGCTTCCAAAGGCCACAAGGCTCTGCAGCAGCCAGTGTCTATTTTTACATTCAGAATCTCTAATACCTTTTTTTGTGGAATGAGCTTCTCTGAGAGAGCCCAGGGTGGCGAAATCGGGAATCAGGGCTGATTATACATTAGATGCTAGATGCTGATATGGCTGATAAAGGGTGAATAAATTGGCATGAGCAAGTAGTGTAGCAGTGCCATTGCAGAAATGCGACAGGTACTTTTGAATGCTGTGCTTGGTGAAGTAAATTTGTATGCAGAGGCATAGCACATGCACTGACTGGTATGTCTGGTTTTGCTACTTATGCTAAACTTGAAAAATGTGATAAAAATTACAGTTTCTTGAGAAACTGCAGACAAGTAAAAGTATTGGTGTTCCTGGAACTATGTGTTCTGCTTGTTGTTCATCGTGTCCACCCTGTGCTTTCGCTATTTAAAGGACTTTGTCTTCTCTTTGTTTGTTTATTTACTATCAAAAGATTGAGTGTATAATCAACCTCAGTTGGCCAAGAAACAGCAATTTTAAAGCCTCTGCTTCTTGGTCACTTATGTGACTCATATACTTAAGTTTTGTTTATTCTTTAATGCTAAATCCCAGTAGAGTGAGGAAAAAAGCAAGCAAGCAAGCCTCAGAACCAAACACAAACCGCAGTCAACAAGTAGCGAAACCCAATAGCAAATTTCAGGCTTCACTTGGCTACAAATTAATTCTGCATTCTAACTATGCTCTGGTTCATTAACATTCCAGTTTCTTTTGTGTTTTCTGAGTGCTGCATTTAACTCTAATACATCCCAGTTTACTCCTGCATAACCTCACTCCAATGAAACATTCCAGTATGCATTAAAACATTCCTTTTTTGCATTAAAAATGAGGATAAAGTAAGTGTGAGTACATCAGTAAAAATAACTTCCTCTTTTTTTTTTTATTTGCAAGCCAATTTGAATATTTTGGAACTCTCTTAAAAACCATTTATGTTGTTATGGTACTCTAGATGCTGTAGAGAGACTTAACCTATTAAATAGACTCAAGGGGGGGGGGGAAACCTTCCATGATAGCAACAATACAAGGCTTGTTCAGCAAGATTCCTTTCACCCTCTCCACCCCTTAGGTATAATTTGTAACTTGTAATCTGAAAATAACATGAAGAATTTTTTTTTTTTAATGTGATGATAGAGTACAGTAAAAATTACTGAATATGAAATTGTCATGTGCTCTTTTTAATATGAAGTACAAATGATGTAAACTGTCAAGCTTTGGGTGTGCAGGCTGATCAACTGGAGTAAAATCTCTTAATCTCCAGATGCATGAGGTTTTATGCATTCTTCTGAAGTATAAAACCACAGCAGGAAACAGATGAGGATGATCAGTGGCACTTTAGTGTAACAATTCCCAGCAATTCCCAGAAAAATATGCATTAGGACTCGCAGCCGTGAAATGAGTACACTTATTTAATGCATTTCTGTTTTTTTCCTTGGATGAATGGTATTCTAAAAATGTTTGGCAGACTACAATACGAAGTGTGGGACATATTTTTTTGCTTTGCTATTCTTGAATAAAAGGTGAGGGCTGAAGTGTAATTCTTTCACTTTGTTCTGCTTCATGCACCTCAGTCACAAATACATAATGGAAATGTGGTGTGACTCGTGTTGCCTTTGCAAGCTGTTCCATAGTCAAATGTCAGGGGACTCAACCTGACTTCAGAGCTCTGCTCCTGGGATTATTGCTGTATTTCATATGGTGGCTGGGTAATGTGCAGCACACAAACTACGTGGGGAGTATAACCTAGTTTCTCCCACTTTCCACTGAATACCTGGAGTATGAGGCTATAGAAGCTGCTCACTCTGCCTGCAAATACCTTCGCCTCCCTGATGTGCAGCCCTGAAATGAGTCTTCAGTGGGCTCTCCTGTAGCCTGGTGGACAGGCATTCTGACTTACATTCCTTCCCCTGAATTCTAGACACTTAACTGAAATGTAAAAAGGATCTTGCCTCAGTGATGAATGGAAAGACAGAAGCAGTTCTCCAATGTATTTACAGGTGAATTGCCTATTGAATGTATAAAAACATGCCCATACACACGCACACACACACGCATGCGTACATGCCTTCTCAACTCAGATCCACAAAAAATTCTCTTGAAGTTTAGGGAAGCACCTAGAATTAGATGGAGGAAGACTCACCAATCCAAGATGCGTGACAGTGGGTTTGAGCTTCTTCCACCCAAGGAAGACGCAGAACCCATTCTTCCATTCCCTGTTGTATATGCTATATGTGTAAGCATTTATTGTCACTCACCATTGAATGTGACTTATAAATATGAGCCCTACCTGCAGGTGTGGCACCTGGATCTCAAGTCGAGGCAGCCACTAAGCAAAGGTACTCAAGTACCTTTGCTTCAGAGCATGTCAGGAATTTGGAGACAGCCCTGTTGTCTAGCTGTGGGTTTTCTCTTGCTAATTTTGGAGATTTCTAGGTCTTTCTTTGGAAATGCTCACTGCTGGTGATTTTATTTTTTTTTTCCTTTCCAATTTTTAATGTTTTTTTAGGAGATACAGAGTGGTTAAAAGCAAAGCAAGTACATGTGTATGTTACTGCCTGTCTCTGTGAGCTGGCTTACATAGCAGCAACAATCACAGTCACAGCCTTAGCTAAACTAAACAGGTTTCCAACACATACCAGACCTCTTCAGGTCTTCTACCTGACTCTCCTGCTCTGCAGTGTGAGGGGCAATACACTTTCTGCTCCTCCTTCCTGTTCTGGATGATATGAGTATGAGCAGCGCTGATTCCGCTCTTAGGAGATTACTAATCATTTCTGGCAGCTTGACATTAGTAAACCCAACACAGCATCAAATCCTAGTGCTGTGAAAAGGAAATGCATCTTCTTAAAGCTCTTAGCCTGGAAGACACAATTCAGTTGCAATAGAGATATTTTTGCTAGAAATATAATCTTTGCCCAATTTTACACTGAAGACAGTCACCTAGCTGCTTTTATTTGAAGTTCTAAGTCTGTAGTAAACTGTATGATTTAAGCACATTACATATCAATGCAATACCTAAATCATGGTCAACTGAAAACAAGCTAGATCTTTGCATACCAGAAAAAATTACTCAAGTAAACAGAGATCATGTTTGCATGATCGTTTTTCCTCTTACTGTAAGCATTGAAGAGTAAGTGAAATGCCAATTGTTAATTTGCATTATGCCGTTTAATATTGTTAAAACTTGCTGGTTTTGTGAGCAATCTAATAGCACAGGTTCTGCAGCATTATGCTTTTTTCTTTATCAGAAGAAATTATGTAATAATATCGGAAGAAGTTACAGTAGCATTTTGGCAAGTGCGCTATGAAGTGTCTTGTTGTAAACTGAAGTAGAGCATGTGTTAAACATTCTTTGTCAAGCACGGAGGTAGATGGCTTAATGATTAAGGAGGTCCTAAACTCAGAAACGAAAAACTGTTGCTTCTTGTGATGTCGCTAGTTTAGAATCTTTTTTTAGAAACTTCTAAGGATGTTTTTAAAGGCATTTTGGGTGATTTGATGTTTTATTTTTAAACATTGGTGAAGAAATGATCCTCATGGTATTTTGTAGTAACACAATTCCAATGGCGTCTTTTTAGTACAGCTCTTTTACAGGTCTTGTAAATAAAACAAGGTGTGCATTGTCTCTCTCAAGAAAGGTAAGGGGTTACAACTGATGTAAAACTTATCACCTGAGCTACTACTTGTGCTAATTACACCTCTGTTCAAAGCCATGGTGCGTTAACAGCTGTTTGGTCTGCTATGGGGCAGAAAATACACATAAAATACACGGAAAATATGATCTTGCATGTGTGCAGAAGAGTACTTTCAAGGACTGTCCTGTGTAAAAATCATAATAATTTAAAACTTGATAAAATCAATCCATTAAAAAGTTCAACAGATAATGGCTGCAGCATGATGAAACCTACCTCACTGAAAATTGGGTAGGTTTTTGAGTGTTAAGTTTTTATTATGCTTAAATAAGTGAACTGTTTGAATAATGACTCAAATATTTCACTTATTTAAGCATAATAAAAATGATCTTTTTCTCCTACTCCTCAAATGTCACAACTGTATTTCTAAGAGGGAAATAGTCAGGGGTTAGGAAGTCTAGGTATTTTAGGTTGCATGAAAATTGAATCAACTAAGCATTTAAAAGTGTTCTTCATTTTAAATTGATAGCTGATATATTCATTCTATGCAGGGCTTCAGCAATTTAGTAAGATTTATTACATACTTCAGTTCCTGGAAAAATACTGGAAGGAGTCACTAAAAATGCCTGTAAGGACCTAGAAAAAATAGAGGAGATGAGGGATGGTAAACATACATTTGCCAAGAACAAAATGTGTCAAACTAATTTAATTTTCATCTCTTGTAGAATAACAGGCCTTGTGGGTAAAGGACAGGCAGTAGGTGTCATATATTTTGACTTCAGCAGAAGAAATTACTGTAGGTGGACAGAAAATGGTTGAAAAAGCTATAATAGGGGGTGTTATTAATATTTCACTGTCAAAAAGAAGCGTGTGTTTAGAATGTGCTTATTAAATCTGCAGGTGACACCAACCTGAGAAGTACTGTAAGCTGGAAAATAGTGAAGACGATAGGAAAAAAAAAGTTTTTATCTGATTACATAGGGGGAAGTACCTGGAAAATGTAATCATCTTGCAATAGGTAGGGAATGTCTCAGTTTTGCTAAAGTTTGCAATAAATTGTTGCTGAATAAAAAGTAAGGCAAATCATTGCATTTGCTGTTTTTCTTGGTGATCACAATTGAAAAAAGATTTGATTTTCAGTGTTCATTTTAGGTGTGATATTTCTGTCTAATTATTTGGGTAAGAGTCCATGCAAATGAAAAGGGATGTAACACCTGTTTGAGAAAAGTGAATATTTTATATATAAAACTTTAAAGCTATTTTACATCACAACTGCCTGAAACTTCAATTTCAGCATTGCTACTGATAGCTTTGCTCTACCCAGCCGTAAGTTTTTGCT
Organism: Psilopsiagon aymara; assembly: GCA_024733675.1. Classification (NCBI taxonomy): domain Eukaryota; kingdom Metazoa; phylum Chordata; class Aves; order Psittaciformes; family Psittacidae; genus Psilopsiagon; species Psilopsiagon aymara. The sequence continues at coordinate 8,188 of JANRGW010045245.1, read as the reverse complement.
TGTATTAACTGATGTTTTATCAGTTAAATAGGCAAAAGAAAACTTAATTATTTAAGAATACCAGAATAGAAGTTATGTAATGAAGCAATTTTCACCCCTGTGCAGCAGTGAGAAAGCAAATATCCTTGGTAAAGTTGTTCAGCATCGTGTTTGAAAATTGTTGCTAAAAGGAAGTTAACTGCTTTGGTACTTTGTTTTTAGATCTTTTATTGCTTCTTATAGGAGTATATTAACATCTGTATGTACATCCTAATATACTGTCTGTGCATATATTTCTACATGTATGTTAATTATGCCTGAGAGCCTTTCATTTTGTAGAAGTTTATCCTTAAGCCCTCTTGAAGGAAACTACTGTTATTTTAAGAAAATCATTTACTTACATTCACAAAAGGAATATGGAAGGACTGGAATTCAAATCCAAATTCCCTTAATAATGTTGTGTTAACCTCATTACAGAAATTGCATGAAGTGTAGGAGCACAATGGGGTTAGGTAAAGGATTGCTGAACAGTTTCTTTTCATTGTATCAAAAATTCTGGGTCTGAATCAGCAAAATAATGCTTCCAAAATTTGTTTAACTTCAAGATAACTGTAGAAAATATTTCTTGAATATAAAACTGCTGTTACCGTATTAGCATTCCATTTGTTGTGTTTCACAAGACATCTGCAACATTGATCCCGTTAATATGTTTTACCGTCTTTTTCTTAGTAAGATTGTTTTTTCTTCACTGGAATCATTATATTTTCTTTAATAAGATGAACATTTAATGTTCTTTTGACATGAATTTATTTTTAATAAACCATTAATAACTTGGGTCTTTATGGATTTCTTTCCCTTAAAAGTCAAGCCTCTTCCAGCAAGGAGTTTTTGCTAGAACCTAGCATGTGAATTTATTGCATTTCCAGCATCATTCATAAGAAGAAGAAATGAGAAAATATAGTTAGTCAGACTGTGGATGATTTTTTTTTTCACCTTTTGATACATTTATGAGCCTGTGTAAAATTTATGTTGCTAGAGAAGCTAATTCTTTCAAGCTGTGGTGAAGCCTACCTTATACTGCATGTTCTGTTTTCCTGGCAGAAATTAGCAAAATTGCAAATTGTATCCATTTATCTACCTGTCAGAATGTTTGTGTCATACTCAAGCACTGATTCACTCTAGTGTGTTGATGAGCTACTGTGATAGTTTTTGCATTGATGCTTCAAAGATTTGAGTTGCAGAACTCATAAGGAAACAGGAGTTCTACTTAGAACTTGAAAACCTACCTTGGTAAACTACAGACCTAGATTTCAGTCTCTTCTGTTAGAGTTACAAGCGAGATAGCATAAATATATTGGTGGTTGATTTAATATTGTCAGTGATCACTCTTTAAATAATAAGCATGCCCTGAACTTACATGCAAGTTCCATGAAAAAGGTGTATGTTCCAGCTCTTATGGGTGGGTGGATGCTCAGTGAAAGCACTGTATCTGGGTTTCTCTTTGCAGCATTGATTGTAGAGATGGGAAAAAGTGGTCAAACTTTTGGGCTGTGCCATTCAAAACAGAGTAGCAAACTTCAAAAAGAATGTTATGTCAGGATTTAGTAACACTGATATCAGATATATCATTTGGGAGAAGGTGGTTTGGTACTTGTGGGATGGAGTAGAAAAGGCTGAGTTGTTCTCTCCAAGGAGAAAGAAATCAAGACTGTAGAAAGATAAAGTGACTTTCTGAAAGAAATAGACTTCTATGCTAATTGCTGTGTGTAAATTTAGGATATCTGACAGTGTGTTTTATCTGTTCACAGGTACTAAATTATACCAGAGACTTTTTGTTGGCCTCCAGTGGGTTATTGCACTTAAGTCAGTGACTTTTCCCATTCAGTGAAAGTTGGAGTTCTAGCTCTGTAACCTCTGCATGTAGCCTGTTATTTCATAAGCAGTGTTCCTGTGAATGGAGAATATAAGGTCCTTGAGTGGTAGGCTTCTCTTGTATCATTTTGTGCAGCTGGAGTCCTGTTTCAATATAAAGCTGATGCAAGTCTTTTAGGTGTTTGTTTCAAACTCACAGAAAAAAATGAGTTTGCTTTGGTTTTTAGATTCTCTTACAGATTGGAAAGAGACAAGTGGTTACAAAACCCCTTGGTTGGGATCTACCCTGAAGGATGGACCTACCATTGATTCTAATTATACCTAAATGATTTTAGTGACTTTTGTGGGGAATCTGAGGCCTCACTCCTGTGTAACACCTACTCATTATCTCAGGTCTAGCTGGGCTACCAGTTCCGTTGAGCTAAATGGGACTACTTCTGTCTTTCCTGTTGGAGTACTGAGTGTGCTGTGTGGGATCAGGCTGTGCACAAACTGGAGGTCCTTCTTATTCTCCGTTCTCCCAAACTACAGTGCGTTCTTAATGAAAATGGTGCTGAATGGGTAACCTGACACAGCCTCAGTGTTTTAAAGGAACTGCAGCACAGCAGAAGAAAGAACATGTCTATGTTGCAATATAGGCATTTCTGTATTCTGCAAACAGATGTGGTCATTTCTTCTTCCACTGCACTATGGAGACAACGTTTTGCTTAGGTTTGGGCCTTTTTCTGTGCTCAGAAGTGTTGCTCTGTGTGTATGTAATCCAAAGACATGCATTCCAGTGCCCTTACACACTTTGGTAGGGGGTTGAAGGTGTTTTCATTCTGAGCCATTAATTTAATAGGAAACTTAGTTGTTGTTAAAATGTAGCAAAAGGTTTTTAGAATAGGCTTCCAAGAGGAGTGTATGAAATAGCCTGAAGAGCTTATGATTGGTCTGGATTTATAAACTCTGTTGCTGTGTATATCTTGTGGTTACTTTCAAAAAGCTTGTCAGCTTCTTGCTTTGACGGTGATTACAGTTTCTTCTGTGGTATGCTTTGAGTAAGCCTGCAAACATGCAAATACAATCCAAGATAACCTTTTAATAACATTAAATGCTGATTGATCACATTGAGTGACAGAGGAGGCCATGCAGCGCTAAACCGAAGTCTGGAGAGGATTCTTACTGCTTTATTTGTATTCCTTGTCATAGCTGCCAAATTGCAACTTTGTAAGGGGAGCACCCATGCCGTGCCCATGCAATATAGTTCTATGACCATAGGGATCATGCTTTTTGCAAGCATCTTTTCTAAGCAATTACTGATGCCATGTTCATTATAATATAGCCATTTTTATCATTTTCTAACTTAGTTACAGGACTTTTCAGTGTTTATGTTGCTCGCTTCCCTTGTTCTGCCTGCAGTAATTCTGTCCATTCTGAAGTAAGGAATCAAGAGAGGTTTCCACATGCTTTTGTTTTGATAGGTGCAATTTTCTGGGTTTGATTGTGGGTTTTTTTCAAGATATAAAGCAGAGGTTGACTCTGTTCAGAAAATTGCTGTGTTACGTTAAACACGGGGGGGGGGGGGGTGTCACTATTATAATGTAGATTAAGTTGGCTGATGCCATTAAAAGATGTTTTTCCTTGGGGGCAGTAGTGGCTTTTTGGATCAGTCAACTATTTCTCAGACTATGCTTATAGAATGTGATTGCTGCTTTCTGTGTGGGTGCATCGAGCTAGGTATTTTTATGGATTAGAAAATTAATATAGTCTTTGTTCTTGCAGTTTAAGGAGTGAGTAAATATTCTTTCAGCTATGTTTTTAGGTTTCCTAGGACTGTGATTTCAGTTTTGATGACAAAAATGAGTATAATAGGGGTGAAATACAAAATACTGTTCTAAAGTTATTTGTTAAGTATTAGGGTGAACTTTAACAATATATATGAATGGTAATTGATATTTTAAAATATTGACAACTATAATAATACACGCAGACTGCATAACACGTGAAAACTTATTAGGTACCTACCTTAGAGGAAGAACTCTTCAACTTTCAGGCATTTAAGTATATGGTCTCCATAAATGTAGAATTAAGGAACTGTCTTGAGTCATGGTAAGAACAGCACAACGATTGCTGGAAAGTACTTAAGCAGGCTACCATACATTGCACTACTTGCACTGGTTGCATTTGGCCAGTACAATAACCACATGCATAGGTTTCTTGCCTAGTCTGAAATCACACTGCGGTGGTTCCTGAAGTTGCCTGCCCAATGGAAATGGAGTCTGATGCAGAAAGGCCGAGGATGAGAGCTGAGCTCTAGCACTAGCAGGCAGTCGCCTTGTCTCTAGCATAAAAGCCATACTGCTGGGTGCACTGTAGGAAGACTAAGGAAATAAAGCTGCATGTCCCAAATGAAGTATCGAGCATGTTGGGCATGAGGACTTGCTGAAGTGTATGTTCACTTTTCAGCTCCTTTGCACAATCTGATAGGAAAGAAGTGAGGAAAATAAGTCTTAAATCAGGCAGTGTCTTCTAACTGTAGTCTGAAGGAATCTTCTGAAGATACTCGTGTCTTATGTGAGTGGAATGTTTACTTAGGAGGTAAAAGAGACTGGTTCAGTGCTGTCATGAGCATGATGTCACTGTGACTCTCCACTTCTGCTGCAGCTGTTCTGTTGCACAGTGTAGGTCATGAGAAGCAAAAGAGAAAAAAAATGAGGAAGAAAGAAAGTATATAAATTTATATAAAGGAATTATATAAATCCTTGTGACTGAGCTTCTATATTAAGAAAAGACTGTTTGCTATAAAATATATGAGTGGTCTTGCAGGCAGGGATGCAAGGCTTCATGATCCGTGTTCCTCTCTGCTCCATCCTCCCCAGAGGTACTCTCATAGTGACAGTCACTTTGACAGGAGGCATGGATTTGGATCCTCTTAGGTAGAGAAAGTCATTGGACTTCAGTCTTCTACTCTGTAGCAACTGGACTTTTTGCTGGTGGTAAATGTTACTAGTACTTTGAAAAGACCTATCAGACTAAGGCTCCAGAGGCATAGGACAAGAAAAAATCTTGTTTTTTGAAACTGGCTGGTCTTCAGTGCCACGATACTTTTCCAGCAAAACCTGAATGGAAAAGCAAACATCCGTAAAACAAGGGAAGGAGGAAGAATTGTGGCGAGGTTATCAGCTTAACTCACATTTTTAAGAGCATTGGAACAAATAAATAAATTCTTTGTAAGCAACTGGAAGATTGGAATGATGCATAATAACTGCAATCAAGAAATCAAAGTTAATCATGAGAAAAATGTGTCATATGAATTTAATTCTCTGTTCTGGCAGTTGAACAGTTCTGAGAGACGCCCTAGATTTCTGTATGCGTACACATCAGAGGAATCTGTGAGAATGGACAGATGCATCAAATGGGACTTTTCAGGAGCCTGACTTCAAGCCAGTTATTATTCTGTATTTTCATTAAATACTTAAAGGATAGAGACTGTTTATTCAGTCTTCAAGTGACAAGAACATTAGGAACCATACAAGGATGTTTGGGAGATAAGGTCTGAATTTGCTTAATATAAAATCATTGTAGTCATTCTGTTACTGAAACGGTATGGGTAAAATAAAATAAGCCTTGCTGGATTGCTGTGTAGAAAGGACAGATTTATACTTCTATATTTAGATAGGAATAATTAACTGTACAAGCACAGGGTGGGTAATGACTCTTTAGGCATCAGCAGTGCAAGAAGAGATGTGTGTTAATAGTCAATTTTAACTTGAACTTAGGTAAACAACGCCTTGTCAATGATGTCAGACACCATCTGGAGTGTGTGACGGGAACATTGTGTTAAACAGCAGAAGGAATTCTTTAGTCCTTCCTGAACCTCCTAAAGTCAAAAATAATATGGACCAATTCAGGAGAGTCCAGAGACAAACAATGAAAGTCCTGAGGAGTCTGTTAGGAAAGGAAGAAAAAAAAAAAGATGACTGTTAAGAAAAGGTTGAAAGAACTGGATTTTTATGGATACGGAAAAGGTAAGATTCAAGTGTCATGGTAACAGCTTTCAAATATATAAAAGGCTGTTGCAAAGAGGTAGAGAATGTGTTCCCAGTCTTTCACAGAGACATCAGTGAGAAGCAGTCCTGAATTGCAGCAAGGAAGGTTTGCGTTATACATCAGAGAAGAGCTTCTAACAATAGGGATGGTGAAGCTTTGAAGCAGGTAGCCTGGGAAGAATGTGAGGTTTCCATTATTTCTGGCTTCAAGAACAAGTATCTGTGCTTGGTACTGGGGTAATACAGCAGGAGCACAGGGAGTCCACTGACCTGGGGTAATAGGTGCATATGAATCTGGTGCATCAAGTAACATCTGTTAGTTTTATATTGGATTCTTGGAAACAACATGTTTGAATATTTGTTACATGATACTGGTAGATGAAAATACTAGGATATAATGCAGTTAAATACCCATTGAACCTGAGAAGATGAGCATAACTTAATTGTCTGGTGTCTCATTCTTTTGTGGAAAGACATTTCTACCTTCTAGTCTTTCGAAAGTGAAGTAGAGAACAAATCTGAACTGCTTTTCTTATCTTTCTTCCTAAAATGCTTGTTCAGCAGTTGACAGCTCAGAGCGCAACACTTCCACTGGAGGGCTGTAATTGTGTCCTAACCCCATCCTAACGGCACCCCTGGGCCCCAATGCTTCTCAGCCAGTGCTTGTTACTGACTTTGATTTTGCAGAACCTGACAGCAAAGGTCCTGCAAATTCCAGCCTTGTTATAGTCTTGTCTCTATGTATGTTCTTTAGCAACTACCAGGCTTTCCCCCCTTCCCTCTCCTTGCTTGTACAACCCTGGCTGGGATTGTATTAAATGGTCTTCTTAAACATCAGGTCCAAAGCCACCTCTCTGCTTGGTCCTGCTTTTGTTGGGAAAATAGATCTCTTCTGGTTTTGTTTTTAAACAGCAAAGGGCTTCACTTTGGGTCAGGCTGCTTATCTGAAAGGCACTTCAGAGATAAAAAGAAAAATGCTGTATTTATCTTGCAGTAACAGCAACATCCAGCAAATAATGCAGCTGACTCCCTTGGCTCCTATGCCTGAGACACAAACAAACCAGCCATAGAAAGCAGCTCATGTTGCTACAGACTCCCAATTTAAGCACTGCCTATTAAGGAATATCTACATGGCCAATTTTTTCTTGTCTTCCTCCCTCAGGACGAAAAATGACCTAGTTGGTTTTCAGTCACAAAGGTTCCCAGTCCTGACAGAAGTAAAAGCTGTCATCTCTTTTCCCCTTAAGTGGGAAAAGGGCATTCATCAGCTCTTAGCATTGGGTGCCAATCAATAGCTTCTATGTTGTTAAAGCCATTCAAAATGGTAGTTTCAGCATATTTGTAAACCAGCTTGATGCAGTGAATAAAAAGAAAAGCATCACAGTAGGAAAACCTCACTAATTTCAGTGTTAGAATATTCACTGTTAGCCTACTTAAATAATATAGATCTAAACCGTACGGGGTTTTTTCTTCTAATCCAAACCAGACTTAATTTTAAAACCTGGAATGAATTTCTCACATTTCTTATCTTCTAAATACTTAGTTTCCTCAAAATTCAATTTGTCACTAGCTTAGCTAGTGCTATATGCATTGTAAGCTGACAGAATTGCTAGTACAACCTGAACTGTTCAGAAGTGGCTCAAAGACAAGAAGGAGGAGGATGGGTGCTGCTTCACTGAATTTCCGATTGTGAACTGATCCATAGTAAGTAACTGAGCCTCTACTGCAGTATCCTCCAGTGGTGACATTTCAAGGGACTGGAATTAGGGTAAATGCATCAAGCCTTTTGGCAAATAGAAACTTTCTTTGCTCAAGGAAGGTGAGAGAAGTAGTAGAAAATGTTTTTTTCCTGTCAGTAATATTGGGTCTTTCACCAAAATTGGCCTTTGGGGTTTTTTTGTTTGGTTTTGTTTTGTTTTCCAAATATATGACAAGCTTCAATTCCTTGCTGGGCTGTTCTTTTGAGAATTCTTGAGCATCTGTGACTCTATGTTTTCTAAATTTCAAAATAAACTTTACTTTTATAGATAAGGCTTCTCATCATTATGCAAAATTCTGTTTAATCTCAGAATTAATAGCTCTTGTTCACTGGATATGGAAATCATATCACTGTACAGCACATGTAAAAAAAAAAAAAAAAAGTAAAATTGGATTGTATGTAGTCTGAGAGACAGATCCGAGGTTTTTTTTCCACCCACAGAACTGAGATAGGAATATTTGCTTCCCATGCAGCAGATAAGTGCTTTAACCTATGTGTATTGGATGGTCTGTCTTGATGAGGCTTTAACTTTGGGAACATCTTAGTT
>JANRGW010045244.1:0-19932 GCA_024733675.1 Psilopsiagon aymara | reverse complement strand
TTCTAAGTGGGCCTTAGCTTTCCTAACCTGGTCCCTAGCTTCCTGGACAACATCCCTGTATTCTTCCCAGGCCACCTCTCCTTGCCACCACCTTTTATAAGTCTCTTTTTTAACTTCAAATTGTCCTCAGCAGCTTCTTATCCATCCAAGGAGGAATACTGCCTCCTGAAGATTCACATGAGAGCTCATCTAAGCTGTCTGCTGAAGTGTAATGCCTGAAAATATAGAATGTTGAAGTAAAAGCACCTAGAAAGGACAGAACTAACATGCCCCATGATGGAAAGATCCTCCTAACAGAGGAAAATATTCAAGATGGCTTCTTTAACATGTATCGAGCCATTAATTAGGACACATGGCTGGTGGCTAGTAGTCTAATACTGCCATGTAATGGTCCTGGAAAGAATATAAGAGTTGATCTACTTAATGACAGCAAACAATGATAGAGAACAGGACCAAAGGTTTCAACTTGCTGCCATGAGAGGAAGTGCAAATGGAGTCACACACTTTTGGTTTGCTGCCTACAGTCTTCTTGCAGATAATTTTCTACTCTGAAATAAAGTTCTCTTTCTCTGTAAAAGAGGGACTCCTCTTTACTCCTGTCTTCACATGAAGACAGAAACTGGCTCTTGGTGTACAGCAGTTGGAAGCTAGTGAAATCATTTTCCCTCGGGGCAGAAGAGTTGCATGTGAGTAGCAAGACAGTTATAATGACTTCCAAAGGAAAAGTTGTCAAGGCCATGCCCGGACTTTATTGCTGCCTCATGCCTTCTTCTGTCTCATCTTCTGCAGATTGCTCAGATGTAATAACCCTCACTACCCTTTGGGTCATGAACACTCCATCTCTGGATGCTGCAAACCTGTGCCACTGAAGAAAGGAGGACATGCCGAGATGGTGGCTCATAAGCCAGCAGCATGTGAGCCTGTAGCAAGCACCCAAGTGCTTTAGGACAGCCAGACTGGCTCCCAGGACACGTTCTCCATGTTAGATGCGTAAAGAAAATCTGCCTGTCCAGTGCTGGAGCTTTATTTACCAGGAGCCATTGCAGCCCCCAATGTCAGAACTTGGGGACTCACCTGCTCTTGCACAGTGACTGATGAGATGCCATTGTTCCTTGTTCTGCTTGTGTGATCTTGCTGGACCTATGACTCTCCAAATGCCTGTATTTCAGTACTGAGCTCATCCTTGGGGTCTTCAGAGCAGACACAGATGTTTTCAGCTAGGTCACTTTTATGTCAAAGCCCTCTGTCCTCCCTATCCATCAGGGCCAGCTTTTATCATTCCCTCACCTTTCTGTATAAATCTTGAATGATTTGCCAGGCCCATATACATACTGCTCTTTTTAGCATATCCACAACTTAGGAAAAATAACTCTTTTACAAGTGGGATGGGTATTAAAAGTTTGTGACAAAGTGTAAGGTGCAAAGATAAAACTCAAAATCTGAGCAGGCATTAGTACTCAAATAGCTATTTTATTGCCAGTGGGTTACAAAACAACCCCCTAACTAAGTTAGTATCAAATCATTCACATAGCATTTATGTGTGAACCTCTAACAAAGGAGAGAGTGGGTACATGAACATCAGAGAGAGACTTCTGTATTCATGTACTAAAGGAAGAAATAAGGAGCTAGGCTGAACAGCAATTACTGCTCAGCCTCAAGGGACTTAATTCTTATCTGAGTTGCAGAAATACCCAGATCTAAAGGGAAGTGCTCCAGCACCAAAAAAACCCAACCAACCAAACCAACCAAACAAAAAAACCCCAAACCAACAACAACAACAACAACAAAAAAACCAACCAACCAAACAAACAAAAAAAAAACCCTAACAAAAAACCCCACAAAAAAACATGGATTCTGGTTTGCTATTTTTAGTGATTTCTTTCTATAACAGTTTCTTCTGCACTTTAGTTCTTTAGGGAAGTAGCTCCCTAAAGAGGGACAGAATTTTGGCAGATAAAAGGGAAAGTGGCCAGCTGGTTTTAGCAAAGCCACTGACCATTTACAGAGGCTGAGAATTTGGCAGATTCTCTGTTAAAGGAAGCCAGCTTCTTTCAGAGTAGGAAGATCATGAATTAGTACAGAAGATACCTGTGGCAAAGCTTAGTATTAAATTTCTAAGTTTAGTGTATGGCATAGGGAGACGTGTCACTGACATTTTAATGAACTTTTCTGTCTGGAGCTCTGTTTAAAAACTCAGTGGCTTGATGAGGCTCATTCCTACAAACACTTAAACTGACTTAGAGACAGAGCTGGGAAAAGGTGTGGACAAAATGAGATTGTAGAAGCCTTGATCTGGCATGTGCAAGCAATGGGAAAGTAGAAACTTCAAATGTCCCTGCTGTCCATCCACCCCTTGATCTGATTACTTGCACTTTCTTCTGAGGAACATGGACCCCGAAAGGAAGGAGGCTGAGTCATGTTTCTGAAGCAGGAATCAGAGACCACTGTTGAATAGGGACCTTAGCAAGGACAAACATGTTCTGTGTAAGGAACGTGCTTACTTTGAGCATGTGTATTAAGGGCCAACTCCTTTTAAAGCTAATTGGAAATCTCCTCCCTTTCAGTCACCCACACAGGATGTAAAGAACTAAAAATTCCACCCTCCCCTCACATTATTTCTAGTGTCACTGTCATTTCTAGTCTCAAACACCAGTTTATACTGCTGGTACAAAGGGGGGAAAAGTAAGGAAAAAAATGGAAAGTTTTGTTGTTTTTTTTTTTTTTTTTTTGGTTTTTTTTTTTTTTTTTTTTATGGCAGGCTGTTATTTATGCAAGAGGTTTTTCAAACAGTCAAGTCCAGGGCTTTTTATACTTCATCTAATTTCCACTATTCTGGTAGCATTTGCTTTGAAACATAAAGACAAAATTCCTCTTTCAACTTTTATTTGTCTAATTAAGAAGATATTTGTAAGGGTCTTATTAAAGCCCATTCCCCACACACTATTCTATTCAAAACAAACTAAACCAAGTCCTGTAAGAGCAGAAACTGTACAGCCTTCTTCACAATCATAAGAGCATCACCAGGGCTGGGGACTGCTAGGGGCTGGCAAGTCCCATCCCACCAACCCCAGCCAGGGAGCATGGCACCTGGAGTACAGCCCCAGCCCAGGGCATCAGGTGGCCCTGGGGTGAATGGACAGCCATGGGTTGAGCTGAAACTGTGTCCTAGACCCTTGAGCTGGGGTTGGGGAGGCTCCATGGGAATCTGGGCAGGGCTGAAAAGACTTCGAAGTGCCCTCAGGGCCCTGAAAACAATTAAGAGAACTGCAGTCATTTACTCTTCCTGTCAAGATGCATGCTTTAAAATTAGACTCCTGAATTAAAGGTTTAAACAGGCTTTCAGAGAACCTTTGCTTCCTGATTGAGTGGGGTTTTATTTCTTTTAAGCAGGCTTTGCTATACCATTCAGCTTCATTAAGAAATCCTGGAGCATTATGCTCAAAGAATAAGGGCTATTCCACCATCAGCAAACTGAAATGAAGGAAAACATGTAATTAACATATACCATTATATCACTCAAAATGGCTGCAGAACGCTGCTGAAACGACTACGGAGCTACTGGAACTGAACTACAGGTACTAGCTTTGTCGGTAGGAGTTAATTTGTCTGCAACAAAATCTGCTTTCAAAGCCCCCAGAGCACTTCTCTACAATATTATAGTGGAGAATAACAAGCTTTCTGCATGATAAATATTGACAGGCTGCAAGTAAGAATTATCTTTGCTAAATCCTTAAATTTGCTAATTTATCAGTCCAGACAAGAAGTTTCAGTGTTACTCCTGAGGTTGAATAGCACATTTTTGCACGTTTTATTTAGCACATGCTGCACAAAAATTACTAGCAGCCAGGAATTCAGTGAGTATTTTAATGGTGTCTGCCTTCCATCACTGCAACATGCGTAACACCAGCTGATGTCCCCTCTCATGAATGAAAAACTCTAGCATGTTTTGGTAATAACAACATTCCCTAAAAGGAAACTTACAGAAAAGACTGAAGCTATAAAGGGGAAAAAAAAAAAAAATAAAACCAATAAAAAAACCCCCTCCCATCCAAATAAAACTCCTACATCAAGGAGGACTGTAATTCACTTTGAGTAATGTTAGAGTGTTTAGTACAGAAAACTAGGTGAAAGGCTAAAATGGAAACAAATAAAGAAAACAGAGCTCACTTTCTGAAGGAGAACAAAGCTGCTCTGTTAATTAATGACTGCACGTCCCCAGGTTCTTCTGATACAAGGAGATACAGCTACACACTTCCTGTGTGGGCTTGGTATCATTCCTAATTTTTGATGCATCAGGTGGTTTCAAAATACCTTTTAAAACTGTAACAGTTTTTTACCATTCACCTTAAGCTTCTTGTTGATAATGGTTTGCTCTAGCTACTCATAGCATCTTATCCCATCATCAATGTGATGCTATAGGTATTATTCAGGGGGAATTATAAATATGAACTAATCTACATGAATTTAAAGTGAGACATGTTCTCTGTCCTGAACACTTCAGGCTGAAAAGAGATAGGATACATACATCATCAAGATACAGAAAAAAAAAACAGGTCAAAGGAAAAGCAAGATAAAATCATAGAATCACAGAATAGTTAGGGTTGGAAAGGACCTTAAGATCATCTAGTTCCAATCTCCTAGCCATGGGCAGGGACACCTCCCACTAAACCATATCACCCAAGGCTATGTCCAACCTGGCCTTGAACACAGTGATGGAGCATTCACAACTTCCCTGGGCAACCCATTCCAGTGCCACATCACCCTTACAGTAAAGAATTTCTTCCTCATATCCAATCTAAACTTTCCTTGTTTAAGTCTGAACCTGTCACCTCTTGTCCTCTCACTACAGTCCCTAATGAAGAGTCCCTCCCCAGCATCCCTATAGGCCTCCTACAGATACTGGAATGAAAGAGAAAGAAAAGTAAAATAGGGATGTAAATCTGAGATCAAAACCATATGCAGTCTTTTAGCTGCATAAAGTGAGTTTTGACGATATCAAATGAATGTGAAAGGGCTTATTAAGTGGACAAGTGGGGTACAGAGGGGAGAGAAGAAAGGAGGGCTGAGACAGTATGGCAAGCAAGCATTAGAGTGAAATTGGGAGGCAGAAAGATGAGGACAGTTACATTTGCCAGTTGAGATAAAACAGTGACAAGACTATGATGCCAGAAGGAAATACAAACTAGATTCCCTGCTTGACTATTTTGCTGGCTCCTTGAGAAGAGCTAGGGTGGAGAGCTGCAGGAGGGCACTGTGCTTTTCTTTGCTTATGACAGTGTTTGCGCTATCAACAATCTCTGGTGTGTTTCAGGATAGATTCAGGGTCTCTCTTAATTTCATGTCCTTTGGGGGACACTTGCCCTGCCAGCACTTGGGAGAGTGACAAGGAGGACTAGCTCAACCAGTGCATCTTTCAGAAGTGACAGGGCAATGACACCACACAGAATTAGCTCTGTGAGATCTCAGGTGTTCCTTAAAGCCACCAGGGAACCTAAAGTTAGAAAACTGGAAAAATATTACTCCTAGCCCCCATTTTCCCAGCTCAGGTAGCCAGCCAGCTCAGGCAGTTAGACCCCTGTCCTGCTTCAGGACAAAAACCTCCAACCCCTTCTCTGTTTACATCCAATTTTTCCTAGTACAAGCACACGGACAGTGGCTCCTTGGCAGTTTCTTTGGGTTTGTGTGGTAGGCTGCTGATGAACAACCTTTCATTTCTGTAGCTGCATTCCACAGATAGGCTAGAAACAAGTAAGTGCAATGCATAAGCCCTGTTCCACTTTTGCAAGATATCCAGTAACATCTGGATGAAATATAGGAGCAGGGTCACAGATTACTGCTGCCAGAAGAGCAGCGTTAGAGGTGTTAGCTGGAGGTGTCAACAAGAAGCATAAGCCCTTCCTGTGGAAAAGAATGCAAATGTATTTGTACCATGCAGCTTCAGCTGCCCCTTTGCAGGGATCAGCCTCTGAAGCTCTTAGTTTCCAGGTTTGTAAATTGTCATCTTCATATCACTGCTTTAGTTTCATCATCCTTTGGATGATTAGTGCTGAAAATTACCACGGTAGCTGTATGTCAGTGCTTGCAGATATGTGTGGATCTCTTTGGCTTTGGTGAGTGTTGAACCAGGGAGTCATGCTCGCTGTTGCACAGCCTATAAGGCAAGTGTTAAACCAAAAGGAAAGCTACAACAATAAAACAAAGACAGTAACCTTAAGGGAAGGAAGACAATAAATGGCAATGGATGTTAGTTGCTCTTGCAGACTTCAAGGACGTAATAAAGCTATACCATTAACTGCAATTTTAAGTGTTGTTTAGGCTGTATCAGAGTAATTCATTCTAGTTACTTACAACACTCAATCTTAAACCACAATAAAGCGAAGTCACCAACAGTGTGAATTTGTGAGATCTGCTTGCTGCAGAAGCATTAATGGTTAAGGCTGGAAAAAAGAAAATAAATGGTACATTTCAATACAAAAGTCATCTGAGCCTTTACTATAGAAGTAATAAGGCATTTATTATTTCAAGAGCCCTGCATTCACAATATCCCCTTTCAAAAGAAAACACCCCTTCATTCCCATTTTTTATGAGGCTAATTTGTAGTATGCCACCACTGTGAGACTTCCAAATGTGTTCAGAACAAGACAATAAGTGTAAGCCACAGATGAATGATGTGTAGTAAAAATCAATAAACCTTATAACTCGTCACTAAGGGAACTGATTTTATGCCTATAAAAATAAAACAATTATAGCACTAATGACAGATTCATCATAGTAATATAAAAAGTCCAACTGTGCTTGTCTGTTGGGAATCTTTAATTCATCCTTCTGTATTATGTATTCACAAGGTAGAAGAAATGGAACCAACTTCAAGAACAAGCTTTAACTTGCAGTAATTCACCCTGTCAAAAAAACAAACACAAACCCAAGCACAACAGTAAAACTTTAAAAAACTGTTTTGACAATCAGTATACCAGGGATAAGAAGGAAAGGATAAAAGTTAAAGCCTTGGAAACCTGACAAGCAAATTTAATATTTTTGTTTCTGTATCATGATTAGTGATTTCATATTACTGTGCACGGTGCTAACTGCACTGTAACAAAACAGGTGGCAGAGCCACATAAAACATGTACTCTGCTAATGTAGGTGAAGCACAGCAAAGGACTTTCATTTTTTTTAATTGTCAGGTGCTCTGCTTTTAGGCATCTCTTCATTTTGGAGGTGGAATAATACAGATATAATAGGAAAAAAATTGTCTATAATTTACAGCACACAGAGCTGCTCTAAACCAGTCATTAGATATTTAAGAAAGTTTCTAATAGCATCCAAGGTGTTACTATGGGCCTTACTCGAGTCTGTCAGGGTCAACTGAAACAGGCCCATTGTCATCTGGATTGGGCCCCACTGTGCCCACTGGTAGAGGCCAGCCCAGGTGGGGAGGCAGGGATGGCTGCAGGTCCACACCAGTAAGTAAGCCCCATGGAGGGCCTCAGGGCACACACACACTAGTACCTGTGTGGCAGCTGCAGCCTCTGCTATCTTCATCTGTGACACATCTTTCAAAGTGGGCCATAGGCACCAATGAAGTATAAAACCAACCTTTTATTTATTATGATTGCCAAATTGTTTAAGGCAGGTATAAAAATGAAAGCATTTAATATATGTTTTACATAAAATAAACTAGATTACAGCATAAAACAAGTAACCAGACAATGGCATTAAAGTCTCTCTTCTAAAACTGGGTAATTGTAAACATTAAAAAAAGACTGCAGGACTATTCAAGTAATAGAACAATCACAGGTGTCTTCTGGTACGCAGGCTATTAGGTTATCCACCATTCAAGATTATCAAAAATGACATTTCATTATTCACAGATGCTCATTATCTCCATTTAAAATCTATACATTATATACAACACAGTTTTTGTGGTACTAGAATCCCCATGCCTTCCAAAGGTATATTTTTCACAATACACAATTACAATGTAACAGTGAATACAGTAACATTTTACACTGATGCATCTTAATAGGAGCCACCAAACAGACGTCTACGTTGTACCAAAGTGTCATCACAGTTAGCCTCTCTGAGAGCTTGTGGGAAATACCAGAAGGGTATGCAAGGTTCAGGCACACTGATACATAACATTATTTATTTACAACTGGAAAGAAAAGGAAGAAAGAAAAAAAAAAAAAGAAAAAAGAAAAAGAATAGAGAAAAAAAGAAGAAAGAAGAAAAGAAACAGTCTTTTGTCGTTTCTAAATGCTTTCTAAACATGACAAATACGCATCTCCTTGTACTGTGTGGTTTGCAACTTAGCAGCAGACCCTGTGTGCGAGCCTTGGTACTGATACAAAAAAAGTAAAGAATATATATATTTTTATATATATGTATATATATATGCATATATATATATATATATAGAAAAACAGAAGTCTAATTACAGCAACATTCGTTACTCTGTGATAAAATCTGCAATTTACAAAAATGAAATGACTGGTTTTTGCCTGCCATTAAGGCATTTCAAATTAACACCATGGAACTGATGTCTGTAATAAAGCGCTTCCTCATGTGATCCAGTCACATGACAATGTACATTTCCAAACTCATCATTCTCTGAAAAGAGAAAAAAGAATGTTTTAGTATGCAGTATCCTTTCTCCTAGTTTTTTTTTCTGCATCTTGGATACACCACAAAATGAAATCTGCACAGTACTCTCACTCTCAAGAAGGAAAGACAGCAAGCCATGTCTTCATCCCTCCCCTGCCAGGAACAACACACTAACAAGTAATGTGTGCCAGAGTTTATCTTCTGGGTTCTGACACCATCAGCTCTCCCAGGGCTTCAAACTTTTCTCACGCAAACAGTTCTAGCTACAAGCCTCACACACTTGCTTATTTTCAGAGTCAGCTTTAGAAAGACAGCTATAGCCATGGAATGTATTAATCTCAGGCTTAACATGGCAGTGATGAAAGAAGCCCTCTGTTAAGGATACCTTGTCTTTTTCATTCAATATGGGATCCTTGCAATACAGAAGAGTCTTTGCTCTTGAAGCCAGTTTGTTGGTATAGTAAATTCTACTGAAAAGCTAATAAATAATTTAAAGGTAAATGTGTGGAATGGGCATGTAACTTAAATATGATGTCACATCTAGTGGACTCCCAATCAAATGGCTTTGAAAGCAAAATCAGCAAACCAGGCAGACTTGCAGGACAGATAACATCATAAATTTTCTGGGTAGCACATGGATCTAACTGAACATGAACTTTAGACCCCTCTAATAAAAAATGTGTATCTTAAATTATATTTCATTATAATTTGTTTTCTCTTAATACTAATCCTTAAAACATAGACTATGGAAAATCTCCGAAGAGAGACTGCTTGTTCCTTGTTAATGATCAATGTTACTTTTAAAGGCTGCAACTAAGGACAAAGTACTACCTAAAAGAAAATAAAACTACAATTAATCCAAAGTCCCAGGTTTTTCTTCACCCTTAAAAACTGTGCCATACTGCAGACCACCAGGCTATAAAATCTATGATTTGCTTCTTCATCTCTATATCTGGCAAAGACATATAGTGTAAGATTTGCCAGCTATTTACCTTCTTTGTGCAGGAAACATACCAGATGCAGATGCCTGCGCAGCCACCTGCTGAGTGGCAACAAGGGCAGCAGAGGTCAGTCCTGAGGGAAAAAAGAAATGAAGGAATGTTGACGCACTTCTGGTTTTAATGGATTTTTGTGCTCAGAAGTATTAGGAAGCATCTCTTAAGGCAAATGGACAAAAAATCCCACCATCAGAAAATGGTGGGGTTTTAGCACTACATAGATGGCAAATATTTCAGGCAACAGCGCTAACACAGTTTGCCCAGTATGATCAATATGCATTCATATAGTAAACTGAATTTTCCTTGATATATATTTTAAAAGAAAATACAGCATTGCTACTTATTGTATTCCTTTCCAAGTAATGCACCGCATGATGCTAAGTGGTTGGTGTGAGTTCCTGAATAGGAAGCTCAGCAGAAATAATAGGTACCAGGAAACAACAAGAATCAAAAGTCACAGTGAATTATAGAAATGACATGCCAGCTGCTCAGAATACAATACTTTCATAATAATTTACTATTTTTACAGTTTTCCTACTGAACAAGCATTATGCACCCCAAAAGGCATACAGAATCGCTGAATCAAACTGAGAAATGTCAAGACTTTTATACAGGAAAAATAACTGCTGGGGCATCAGGTGAACATACTGAATTAATGCCATTTAGCCACCAATTGTGACAGCATGTACTTTGCTGCATGGGAGGAAATCTCTTTTTAATTCAGCTAGAGTCCAGAGTTAGCGAAAAACAGTCAAAGACTGGTATAATACCTAGGGAGAATGAATCGTATCTTACTGTGCTACTTCTTCTCTGACTGCAGCTTTGTGCACTGCATTTGCCAAAATACAAAGAGTCCTCTTTCAGGCGGTCAAATTATAATAAGCTGAAAGCCTTGTGACTGCAATGCCTTGTACATAAAATATGTTCAGTATAAAAAGCCTTTGTCTTTGCTACACTTCTTCCATTGCTTACTCAACTCTAATTATACAAAACGGGAGTTGTTTGGTTTGCTTTTTTAATTGTCTTTCAGCCAGTTAATGTCAGTTTGAAGTAGGAAACAAAACATTCACATGAATGGCAGCCTAACTGGTGCATCTGTAATAATGCTCTAACACCCAGTTTTGGAAATAAAGCTTGGTATTTCTCAGCCATAAGGCTATTCATTTAGTCACTTTAGTCAATGCTGTGAACTTTCAAGCCTTCTTCCTAAATGTAAAGCACTTCTGATTAACAAGGGGATCTCTATCCAAAATGCTTCACATTGTCATGATTTCCAATGTGAAGGTAACAAGTTGATGAGGCAAACTAATGCCACCATTGGAAATCATCTGCTCACCTTGAAATGGGTCATACTGTCCAGGTATAAGGGGGTAACCCATTCCAACATGTGTGTGATGGTGCGTATGGAGATGCCGCTGGCTAAAAGGAGAATGACGGTCTCGTTCCCTCTCTGCTTCTCGTTCTCGCTCAGCTGCTGATTTTTCCACAGGCTTATAAAAGAAAGTGTAAGAAAACTGATGTGAGGATTTAGAAGGGATGAAACAACAATCAAACCACACTTGCTATTGCCTGGCATCAACCTTATGAATTCATATGATGAAGCAGATCTTTTCTGAATAAGTATGAATTATTTGCATTTGATTCTCATCTAAAGTTGGTGCACCTGGCTAATGAAAGATATTCCAAGGCACAGCAATTTAGAGGCAACAGACTGCAGCCTGAAGCCACAATGATGACTTCTAGTTTTGGGCTCCCTTAAGCTTGGCTGACTTGCCAATATAGGAACAACCAAGCTGAGCTGCTGAAAGCTGATGTAAATGAATCCTCAGCCCTCTAATCCACTCTGGGGATCAAGCCAGCCTGAATTGCAAGAAAGCCCTTTTAAAAATAGAATCAGAGTCAGGACTTGCTCACAATTAAAACTAGCACCAGCTTATCTGAAAGTAAAATAACAGTATTCACTCCAGTAAGAAAATCTTCAGAAACAGGGGCTTGTAGTCTGCTATTTGGAAGATATAGCTTCTTGGGAAATATATGGAGAGGATATTACCAAATCTCACCACCCAACATGTCATTTCGTTATCTGTTCCCAAACAGGAGCTTCCTCTTTAACTGCAATAAACTGCACCAGGCAGTATCTCTGAATCTATGTTTCTGTATGAGTCCATTCAAGACAGAAAGATTCTGAGCACAAAACTGTGTTCAATGTGTCACTTCCAGTTTATGCCACAGCAGCACCCCGACTATAAATTGCTTTTATTTTAAGCTGTACTATAAAGAAGAATCATGCACTCAGAGCTTGATGCCAGATTGTGTGCTTCTTAAAATTATGTTCTCTATCCCTTCCCATATGTACTGCTCTTCAGTAACAACAGATGAAGTCTTACAACAGGAGACTTGCTGCGATATTGGTTGGCATGCTGCTGGAGCAAATCCAGTGCTTTGGACTCAGTGGCTGATTTTGCATTTATGCTTGGACTGGTATTGACTTTCTCCGTCTCTTCTCTCCCTGTCATCTTCCCATAAACTGGATAATGAAATCCTGGGGAGAGATAGGCCCCTGCAGGTAAACAATCAATACCACATCAAGTTATTGGTTTTACATATTGGTTACATCAAGGTGGGAGGAGGGGATACCAGGATAGAGGATAACATCAAAAATGGATCACATGACTAACAAATAGCATCTTTGCTCTTCAATTTTTCCACCCTAATTTGCCCTGATGAATGGAGGTTATAAACAGGGTTGAACTGATAGCCATTTCAGACATTTATGGGTCCTGTTTAAGTGAAAGGAATAGTAACTGTAATGGTTCTGACAGTAAATGCTTAGAATATTTTTATAGGCAATAAACTATCTGTCAGTCTAACAGCAATAGCAGACTGTCAAGGGCTAAGAAAACTGCAGCTGGGAACTGTGACAGTTCATAAAAGGAACATCTTGTATTAAACAGTTTCATCTACAGAACTTTCTCTAGTGGAAGCACAGGCAAAACAAATGTCACCCATGAAGCTTCTAATTTACCCTAGCTACTAACAGAAACATTAAAATGCAGGCTTTACTGCATTTTGAGGGTGTAAACCTTAACTAGCATGCAAGGGGTATTTCAGAATACATACCAGGATAGCTGTGCATTAGGACAGGAGAGACTGCGCGGTATGCTGGATGGCTGGGATCATACATCTGTGGATAAGGATAAGCATGCAAGTACTGGATATAGGACTGATGCTGACTCATTGGTGAGGAAACTGCTACTCTAGCACCCCGAGAGTCCTTCCAATTTACAGGAGTCTTACGATCATCGTTTTTTATCTTGCTCTCATCCACTGATTGAGAATCAGAACGCTTGACCTCTTTAGGCTCCTCTTTAATGCTTGCTAATGAGACAGGAAGGTTAGGTAGGGAACTTTCTTTGTTAGGTGTTTTTCTAGGGCTGTCTTCTTTTAACTTTTTCTCACGATCAACTTCTTCAGATTTTTGCTGATCAAAGTATTTGGGCTGATAGACATAATGATGCCATGTTCGTGAATCTGGATCCTAATATGGAGGAGAAAAAGCAATTTTGTTCTGAACTTCGATGTTGGAATAAGATCATTATCGATATTTTCCCTATTTCAGCTGATGTTTTTTAATAGCTGTTTTAATACCATATCCCTGTTACATACAGGAAGGTTTTCCGTGCTACAGAGTGCCTTGAGCTCAAAGCCAAAAAATATTCCTATGAAGGAGCAAGAGACGATTAACAAAATTTTATTCAGTTGTTTCATCTTATATCCCTCTTCACGTCTTTAACTACATATAAATACATGCACATTATATCAAAGTTCTGAGACTGCACTATTTGAAGAACATTTTAATTAAATCCCACAGAGAGATTTTCCCACTAGAGAGAAAAAAATATCTGTGAAACACAAAAATAAAGCTGGCTAATGCTTTAGATTGCCTGAAACAATAAACCTGAAAAACTGATCAAGCTGGAAAGATGCTCATGCTGCCTCTGATAATAAAAACATTCAGGAATCAGTGGAAATCATATATTAAGGCAGACTTCTTCAGCTGACAGTCTTATTCCAAGTTTGTAAAATTACACATGGGTAAGTTTTTACAGAATCAGGACCACGTGATTTAAAGAACATGTACAGGGTATCCTAAATATATTTTTGCATAATATAATACATAGCCCAGTTTATAAGCATGTTCTAGAACTACATAGGTGAGTTCTTTTACAAGACTACACCAAATCAGCACTGAGCTATAACTCAAAGACTTTTTTTTTTCTAATACAGAATATGCAAGAGCTAATTGTAAACACGGTCTCTGATTTATGGCACATGCAACAGAAACATGAGCACAAAACTGGACACTTGGGCAGTCTTGTTCAAATACCCATTTGAATCAGCAGAAATCTTCTCCTACTTGAAGCTGCACCATCCCACTACTTTACAGGTTCCTAAGGGTGAAGTCTGGGATGTACTGCACACTGGAACATGCAAGCATCAAGCACTGAGGCTCAGGTTAAGAGCATGAAGGTGGTTGCATTGCCTCAAATGAAGGCAACATGACATCTAGGAAGGCCAGCGTTAAGCCACTGGATGAAATTCTGGTGTCACTGAAGTCAATAGCAAAACTATCACTGATTTTAGTGGACAGAGGATTTCATCCATTATGTAGGTTTGTAGGGGCTTGAAGCTGGTTGAGGAGAGATGGGGAACTTAACTGCTTCAAAAAGGTCACCTTGGGTTAAGATAAAGAGCTGAGCTTCAAGCCAACTCTTCAAAGAACCAGATCATCCATCTTTAGTAAACGCCAACTGTAATTTAACAAAAAAAAAAAACCCACTTCAAAACATCTTTCAAATCTACTTTAACTCCCCTCACAATGAAAGCTGTTTATTTTGCTTGAAATTTCACATTTCTGAACTAAGCAAATTGCTTTACAATTTACATCAAAAAGAGAAATCTAATTCCATTTTATTCAAGCATGTAATTTAATATAGCCTATTCAGGTCTTAAGCCTGGGTTCTTTCACCACCTTGCTAGATTATTTTTTTTAAACAGCTCAACTGAAAGATCTATTGGTCTATTCAGAGACTGCAGTACAATGAAAAAATGATGGTGAAGCTTTTTTGGCTGCAAAGGTAGAAGAGCATAGATTCAGGGACAAAGCCTCAATTTAAGAATAAATCAAGACACTCTTGTTGCTCTCCTGTAATCTCACCTGTTTAAATCTTGTAGTTGGATCTACTCCTGTTTGCTTCATGGAGTCCATAACAGATTTCATCTCCACAGCCTCCTTTATAAGCTGGTGGTTTTCCATTTGTTTGGCTTTGAAGCTGTCAGTCTGAAGCTGCTGCTGGTGATTGGAAAGGATCTGTGATTTGCTTGTCTCCTCACCTTTGTTAGGAACTGATGACCCTATTTTAGTGTTATTTTTGCTGGACTCTGGAGTTGAAGGGGCCTTTGAAATAGTGGCAGATGGAATATTCTTCTGCTTGTTGTCATCCTTACAGATCTCCTTCAAGGGGGCGTCATTCTTTCTTTCACAGTCTCTCCCAGTTTGTGCCATTTTCTGTTCTGCTAGTCTCTGGTCCTCATAGAATTTTTCATACTGCTGCCTGTAAGCAGGGTTAGAGGCCATTAGGGACTTCTGGTCCATATAGAACCCATAGGCATACTGTCCATAGTAAAGTGACTGAGCAAGTGCAGGGTGTCTTTGTGTTATCACTGACTGATGTTGTGGCTGCAAATTAGAGGAAGTGCTTTCACTTTTCTTGGCATCTGACAGTTCTGGCTTCTCTTTCTTTTCAGCCTCTTCCTCAGCCTCATTTTTGATCTTCAGTCCTTGTGGGGTACTGCTGTTCCCAGTTGCTGGGGCACTGACCTGTCCAGAGTGCAGGTAACTTGGGGAATAATAAGGATCGTAGCCATGGTAATAGGGAGAATGGGACTCTTTTGCTTGAACCGGTTGTGCTGTGGTTGAAGAATGTCCTTTTACAATACCATCCTTATTAGAAATAATATCTGACGGAGAGCTGGCCTTTGACCTCATGCCCTCTGACCTGCTGTCAGATCCACCATCATCAGCTGCATCAGAAATATCTGAGTAAGCGGGGCTGTTGGTTTTAGTGGCCGCACTTTCTGCACCATTTTGTGTCAACACGTGCAATGACACCATGGTAGACTGTCCATTAACCAAAGTGCTGCATTCCATCCTGGAGGCACTCCCTATGGAAGGGCTGGGTGCATTGTCAGTGAACGTGTAAACCTTATCAGCTTCAGCCTTGATACTTGCCATCCTGCTCTCCTGAGACTCTGACAGTCCATTAGCCAGCACTTCATTCTTGTTGAGATGGTCCTTTAAAAAATGTCCAGATAAGTCTTTCCCAGACCCTTTTGAATCTTCCAGCTTTCCCAGCTTAGAATCCATCTTGGGGCTTCCCATCTCTTTGCTTTCTTTGTCCTTCAGCTTTCGCTTCTCCTTTTTCTTTTTGTCTTTGAGTGATGTGAGAGCTGGG
Organism: Psilopsiagon aymara; assembly: GCA_024733675.1. NCBI lineage: Eukaryota > Metazoa > Chordata > Aves > Psittaciformes > Psittacidae > Psilopsiagon > Psilopsiagon aymara. The sequence continues at coordinate 3,815 of JANRGW010045244.1, read as the reverse complement.
TTTACAGTGCTTGGCTCTCCCATAATTGTGGGCTTTGGTTGAATAGGCTTTAGTGGAGGGCTCTTTGGTGTAGCCTGAACAATAGTAGTTGTTAGAGAGGGCAGTCCCGGTATTGTCCCTGTGGTAGTGGTTGCAAAGGCTGTAGTAGGTATAGCTATTAACTGGGGAGGAGTCGGTGCTGGCGCTGGAGCAATGGGCCTGGCTGTCTTCAGTTTGGAAAGGTTTTTATCCACTTTACAACTGTTTGCTTTCTTGCCTTTATCACCCAAACTCTTCCTATCAATTAACCCTTCTGCCTCCAGTTTCGGCATTTCGGCTTGCAAGCTGCCATCAACTACCGAGCAATTATCCAGTGTGGCTGCCATATTAGAAATTAGCGGAAGGCTGTTCAACTCACTGCTGAGACCTTTCTTTTTGCCAGAATTCTTGCTGGTTTTAGAACTGACAACTGAACCGGGGCCATTGCTGGTCAGTTCCCTTTTTCCCCTTGGTGTCCCTGGGGTAGTGATGGAGGAAGGAGATGTTGGTGCTTTCAATGGATCAAACCCTGGCAAATTTGTGCTTGGTTCACTGCATTCAAGGGCCACATTAGTCAGTGCTTCCTCGCAGTCTGAAATTTTGTCTTCGCTGTCAGGCTCAAATTCCAGTTTGCTTTCTGGGTCTAAATGTGCATGAGCCTGATGGTATCGTAGTCCATTAATGTGCTTGTACTTTTTGTTGCAGTTGGGGTGAGGACAGTCAATCAGCACAGGAGAAGAGCAGCCTTGGTCCAAAAAAGTAGCCTCGGGTTTCCCCTGAGGGGTGGTGGGAGTGCTTCTAGAGTTAGTACGAACACGTTTTCCACATTTATTGTCCTCAGAACTGGAGTTCAAATCCAGCTCCATTGGAGGCTTAGTCTTCCTCTTATTTGTGGCTGAGGGGCTGGCTTTGACTTCATCCATGGCACAGTTTGGGGGTGTCCTGCGCCCGCTTGAGTTAAGACTGCCCCTTCTGCCCTTCCCATTGGCACCACCGCGGTTCTATTTCTGAAGTCCTCTGGATTCTGCAAAACTGGCATCGCTTCCAGGTACAGCTGCAGCTGCAGCTGACCTTGCGCGCTTCCCCCTGCCGCGCCCTCCGCGCATCTCTAGGTCACTTGTTGGCGATTCACAGAACCTGAATGAACAAGAGCAGATTTTTATCAGCTGTGGACTGAATAAATACCAAAACAACACCCCTTCCCACAACAGAATACTCATACGTGTTAAAGGAAAGACATCCTTCTGCCAAACGAAAATGTTACAGTCTCAAAGGGAAAGTAATTTAAAAAGGACAAAAAGGGTAAGAACGAGACCACCTAATTAGAATAATGTAAAGAAAATTTTCCAAACTTACTGAAATACATTTTTAAATTAACTGCCCTCTGACTCAATCCCATGTATTTTACCTTCTCTCTCAAAAATGCAAACTAAAAAAAAAAGCCCAAACCAAACCAAACTTCCACCCAACATTTCAGGATAGGCAAGGGGCAACCAGTTCAAACTTAAACAGGGGAAGTTCAGGATAGATACAAAAAAGTTCTTTACTATGAGAGTGGTAAGGCACTGGAACAGGTTGCCCAGAGAAGCTGTAAATGTTCTGTCCCTGGCAGTTCAACGCCAGGTTGGACAGAGACTTGGGTGACATGGTGTGAGGTGACCCTGCCCACTGCAGGGGGGTTGAAACTAGAGGATCTTATGGTCCTTTCCAACCCTAACTATTCTACGATTCTAATTACTCATTTCACTGGTGCATGTTTCCAATTGCAAGCAGTTGGTTTTTATTAATCTCTGTGCAGTGTCTTGTCAGAAACTGAGGGTTAAAATAAAGCCAAGAAAAAACAGACTCAGAACAATTTCCCACCTAGGAGGGGCCCAGTCGTGCTTTGTGCAGTCCAGCAGTGTTCCCACGTAAGTCTTGTTCCTCCACGTAACATTTACCACCAGGACACCTGCCAGAAGAAGTAAAATGAAGTATCACAGTCAGAACAGTAAGTGGGGTAGGCTTTTTTGCTGGGTCTTTTTTTCATTATTTGTCTCCTTCCACACAAAGTGAGAGCTTTTTTCTCATTTGCTTTCAAACACTGTGGTCTATATTCTGCCTTTTTTCTGGTTTCAGTTTCCTCAAGTTAAAAACCACAGGAAAGACAGCAAATGTCAAGTAACAAGAAGAATGTGTGTGCGTGTGTGGGTGTAAGATAGTGTATGCCTGTATGACTGTGTGTGTAATCAAGACACAGCTGACAGAAGGAAATGGGTTTTGCCATGTCCTGCTGTAAAACAGCAACACTCACCTCTTAATTTTGCTTATTATTGAACATAATTGCCCTTGTTTGGCAGCCAGCCAGCACAAACTAAGCACCAGTTATAGTGTTTAAATCAGTAGGAGAGGGAGAAGAATCTGCTTTGAACAGTATGATAAAAACGCTTCTATTTATTTGAAATTGCATATATCCAAATACACAAACATACACACTGCACTACGCACTGCAGGCTACGTTCAGCAGATTTAGATGGAAATGTGCATTATTTGCTTTGTTTCTTCTTCTGTGGAAAGTAAGGGGACTACTCATGAAACAGCCACCACACAGTAAATCTAACTGGAACTGCAATACAGTTATGTAGAAAGAGGGATCTTTAAAACAAATACACTGTTAGTTGTTTTTCCACTTGTGATCATTATTAAATCCATATTCATTTGCCCACCTAGACAAGAGCTTGAATTTTGGTTTATTAGAATTATACATATAAAATGTGTGTATGGTAAGAATATCATATGCAACAATAAAATACACGTGGGGGATGTCATTCAAACGTTTTCAGGTTGCCATGAAAAACTTCTTCTCATAATTTCTCATCGGGTTTACGGACTAGATAATAGCATAATCACCCCTTTAATGCTTTTACTTCTACAGGTAAACATAAGGTAGTATTATTGAACCAGCCATCTCATTAGAACGTACACTCAAATCATAGAATCATAGAATGGTTAGGGTTGGAAAGGACCTCAGGATCGTTTAGTTCCAACCCCCCCAAGATGGGCTAACACATGAAGAAAACACATTTCACTAAGCAAAGACAGGCACTGTGCAAAATGTTTCCAGTTCATGAGAAGTGTGAAGACACTACCTCACAGCTGCCAGCCTCCTGAATTGATTTTCCCCCAGCTTTCCTTGCTGAAACTGTAGCATTTCTACAGTAGATATAATAATGGCATAGTGCCAGAATGTTTCCAGACTGTCTTTTCGCTTTAACTTACCAGTGCCATTCCTAATTTCGCACTAAAGCTATCCCCCCTCTGCCATACAAAGGTAAAGTAAACATGCAACCAGCCACTGATTTCCTCAGGGGGCTTTTAACAGCGGGGAAGCATTTGTAAGTGGAGGCAGTGGGGAAGAAGGGATTTCCTTGAAAACACTCTGTAGCAGATTTGAAAATGACTCCCCATATGGTTATATTGCTTTTATGATAAGAAGACTGGAATTCCATGTGCTGGGGCAAACTGGTTTGAAGGGTGAACGACAGTCAGCTCCCACAGCCAGGGTCACAGTCAGGCGTCGAACACCAGGAAGGATCACGGTTAAATTGCTATGCCGTATTTTTATGATCTATCACAGCTTGGCAGCCTGGAAAACAAATCAAACACGTTTTACCCTAGCCCCTTCGACCGAGACCTCCACCGGAAAGGCAGGGGGAAAGCGCGGGGAAGGTCCCGCTAAGGGGGCAGGGGGCGGGGGGCGAGGGAGAACGTGTTTTTTTGCAAGGGAATGTGGTCTTTGCGAGGATAATGCTGTTTTC